>JAJMBE010000048.1:0-89810 GCA_030565125.1 Candida pseudoviswanathii | reverse complement strand
CGTTCAAACGCAAATTCAATAATCATATTCCATTGTCTCTCTCTCTCTCTCTCTCTCTCTCTCTCTCTCTCAAAAAGTAAACATATCCTATATATCACTCAATCACATTGTGATGCATCAACGATGTGTTCTCGTCATCGGCGTCTGTACCATGCTTCTTCTTCTTCTTTTTAGTGCTCTTCTTGCGCTTGATCTCGGGACTTTCTCCACCATTCACTTGTCCCAAAGACTTGATGCTTCTAATCGACCTCGAGTCATCCTCTCCAAGACTCCTGTCTTCATTAGACACTGTTCCCTCAGCTGGTGCTTGATACGAAGAGGTCGTCACCGTAGTATTACTAGTAGCAGTAGCAGCTTTGCCCGTGATAGACGAAGCCGAACTTGTTTCGGAATCCGCCGCACTTTTAGGTCTTCGATGCAACAAGTCCAACACTTGCTCGCTTGCCTTGACTGCTCCTGGCTTCAACGTATCCTCAACGAACGGCTGAACCTTATCGTTAATGAACCCGGGTCTAACATCTTCCTTTTCAATAAGCCCCAAGTTCATTTCTCCAACCCTGATCAAATGTTTCTCCAACAACAAGTAATTACGCGAGTTGGCCTTATACCCGATCTCAATGATGCTTCCGACAAACGGAATTAGCCCCAATCCGAAATCAATAGCGATGTTGACCAAGAACAACAACTGCAAGTCCAACGGGAACCCATTCCGCAATTTTCTGGCTAGCAACAACAACTGCAAGGACCACCACGTAGCCACAATGGTGCCCGCCACGGGTATCACGCTGATGATGTTTGTCCAGCCAAACGACACGCCAAATATCCTGAACCAGTAGTCGTACCGGTACGCTCTCTTCTTGAACAACTGCAAGATCTGTAAATCGTGCTCGGTCAACCCGTCAGGTATCCGCCTCGGGATCTTCTTGAACTTCTTATCTCCATTGGTTTTGATATCGATGGTGATGTACTCGTAGTATGGGTCCTCGACCCCGAACTTGTTCCATTGGTTGTCTCGAAGAACTCGATTGAGAATGTACTTGAACACAAAGGATGACATGGAGTATACTCTAGTTTGTGGTTTATGGTGGTGTTCGATAAGGAAAAGAAAAAGGGTGGGTTCGTCTGTGATTTATACTTTCTCTTTTTTTTTATGAGCAGTTTCAGGAAGCTTATTGACTTGAAATGGAATAGAAATTTGTATGGTTGCTGTATTGCTATCTGGGGGAATTACGTAAATCGGTGTGACTGTGTATTGGTGGGCACACGACTATGTTTTTTTTTGTGTTCAGGTTCTACTACACACACCAAGAAAGGTTCCCGCCAGCCCAACGGGTATATATATATCCCTTGTGAAATGGGTAATGTGGAAGGGTCTTGTCCCTGTGGTTGCTTGTGATGTGGGAATGGTGCTATTTATACACCTTAGCAAACGTATGTATCGTTTCTGGCACAGTATTATTGAGCAACGCATGTGATAGTGCGGGTTTTGTTACCGCAATTGGCAGTTATCAAAACCCAAAAGAAAAAAAAAAGAGACTGCTCGCTTGCTGCACCAACATACCCTCCCAGCACCTTCAAGAAATTGGCCACATTTAACTTCCTTCCCTTTTCCCTGGTGGGTTACCTAGACGATTCATATTTTTATAATTCTTTAGTCTTCCCCCTTCCTATTCGGTCCTTTTCAGGAACCCACACATATTCACGTCACTTTAGAATAGACCCCATTGTATTATTATTAAGTTTCCGATTTTTCTGGTTGCATTGTAAACCAGAGGAACCCCCCACATCATCACTACCCACCCACGACACAGAACTCGCACGTTTCGAGAACAGAACCAACAACTACATAAGAATCAAAGATGGTCGTTGGATACTTGGTTAGCAAAGTCCCGTTTTCGGATCATATCCCGGTGATCAACAGATTCAGCCCTAAGAAGCAGCAACAGGAGGACGAAGGCACAGGTACAGCGACGACTGTTTCCAGACTGACATCATCGGGGTCTGAAGAAGACGATTTTGAGGAGTATTCAGAGAACGACGAAATCAAACCTATAGAATTGTCGAGTCCCAAGGACAAGATCCACACAAAGTTGATGGATAAGAGGCAGAGCAGTCCCGAGAAGTCTCCTGTTGTGGACGACGGGAATATATTCGATACTCCGAAGAAGGGAAAGCCTCATTTGTCGTTTGTCGATAGTTCCTCAACAATGACAGTGTCTCAGAGATTAGCAAGGAGGGAATCCAAGAGGAGAGTTACCGAACAGGGATCACCGGTGAGTGCCAAATTCAGCAACTCCTCCAGAACATTGGTGAGCACCTCTGCAAGAGAAGACGGTGATTCGGAAGAGGATAGACAGGATAGAATTGATAAGTACCTAGAGAACCAAAACAACAAGTTTGATGAGCTAATATCGAAGAACATCGACGTGGTTTTGCACCCAGAGTCGTCTAAGACTGACAATCAGAAAATCATACAGATGGTTTACGACAATAGGAAGCCTATAATGCGGAGCTTGTACCAATTGGGTAAGGCTGAAGTGTCGTCCAGGTTGCCTTACATTCCATACTTCAACCCAAAGAACAACAATCCGCAGCCAGATGTGGAAGTTGAGGTGGTGACTTATACTAGAGAGTCTACACCAACATTGCTTGGAAGTCCGTTCACTGATTACTGTCACCAAGTGATTGAGTATGATGGTAAGGAGCCATACATTGAGGAACCAGATTCTGCTGAGCGGAAACATGAACAGGAACGTTTTGATGACTTGATGAAGCATTTGGATGACGAGATCAAAGTGGACATATTCTTGGATTCGTTAGATGACAAGACCAAGGTGATGTTGTACGAGCTGTTGAAGCACGATTTGAAAGATTACCATCACGACGGGGAGTTCAAGGATCTTTACCATAGCAAGAACGTCTCCCCATTGGACAAACTCCAGGTGTTTGTTATCATCTCCGTGAAGCTAGTCTTCACTGGTTTGAAGCTATTCATCCCAATTACCAAATACTTGATCCACAAGTTCAGGGAGAATCAATTGTTTATATTCAACAAGAAGAATGTGGAAAGATTAGTTGATCTTGTATTGACGTTCATGAACTACCTTGACTCCAAGTTGACCAACAACGAAGACATCATTGACAAGATGTACAAGCAGGATTACGTCAAGGCAGAGGAAGTCTACCAGGACTTCACGACCTACACGGCCAACTTGTTCAAGCCAAGCAACATCAAGGGCATGTTGATTTCAGAGAACGACCATGTTGCAGGTAACGTGTATGATTTCGTGGTGGGCAGGATCACGAGCAAGAATAAGAACAGCTACGTTGAAGACCCACAGTATGCCAAGTTCTATTCTCGCAGAAGGCACACCACCACCAGTGATTCAGAGGACGCTGAAGGAGAGTACGGAGAGAACATCGGATATCGGGCTGCGGAAGTCGCGGTGAGCGCCAGCGAGAATTCCGTTTCCAGCACGAGTAGCAGCAGCGGAGGCGAACCATCGATATTCAAAGCAGCGGAGAAATTTTTCGATGAAATGTAGAGAGCGGGACAACAAAAGGGACATAAGGAATCGGTTAACAGGAGGTATAGGGGCAATTGCATAGTTTTATTTAGAGTTTATTCCACATTTTTAAAAGGAGTAATTGAAGAGTTGCAAAAAATAACGGGTATGAGACCAACACACACCCAACTAACTCTTTTTATACGAGTTTTCTGACTAAATTCTTACAAAAATCGGAAAAGTCAATGCCATCAAATCCGACACATGGAATAATTGGCAACAGTTCCGCAAGTTGCGTAGACCCACCAGCACCCTGACGCCCTGGGGGCTTTTCTTCCATCTGGGGGGATGGGTCTACCAGTAAATCTAGCCTTCGTGTCTCTATTTCCTAGGCGTCGTGTACGTGGAGAGAAATCAGACAAGGCGATGCTTAATTTAGCACAAAGAGAAAGCCAGAGAGTGTGAGAGCAATGTTGGATGAAAAAACTGGACACGTTACACAAATGAAAAGCCTAAATTGAGCACGTTAGGGGGGAAAGAGAAGAGACGCAGCATGAAAATCTTGAAAAAAATTCCCCTTCTTTGTTCGTTATCAATCGTCTAATGACAATGTGCGGCAGACGTGTAAGAGAGATTTAGACGAGTGGTTTGGGTAGCGGCCCCCATAGAGATAACCAGGTACCGCCTTCTCAATTGTGGTAGATGAGGTCATCTCAAGTGCTGGTGGAGGTCTTCCTCCCTCCCCTCATGGAAAAGCGGACACAGTGACGGTTTTAGCATTGACATAGTTCCATGCCCGTTTTATTAATCTAGCGAAAAGAAAAGAAGATAAGCCAGGTGGCACTAAAATAATATCAAGCAGGCAGGCAGCACATTGTTCAATTTTTATTTTGTAGAATCTTAAACATTTCTTCTAGATGTGTGTGGGCCAATCAGATGCCACCATTTTAGACTGTGCATGATGAATTAACCTCAATTAGGAAGTTCTCCTATTTTCCAGAGTCGTGCGCGTGTGCTGGTAGTGTGCTTACCATGCGTCTTTTTTTTTCCTCACTCTGCCATTTAAAATAAGAATAAAAAGTTTGGGTCATTTTTTTTTTTCTGTCCTTTTTTTTATTTCTCTCTTTCTTTCTTCTTTCTTTTCACCACCCACTTCTTTCCCATCCCCCCTTCCTTCCTCACACCTTTTTTTCTCGCTGTTTTCTTCCCAACAAAACAACAGAAAATTTTTCCCACCCATAACAAGTTTATAGAGGGAATTAACACACACACACACATCATCCAACCCCCCATTTTCTTTTACCAGAATCCAAGACTACTTTTGATTAGGTTCATAAAGTAACAGGTTAACAAGTGCAGTCTTTTTCACTAAAGCATTAGCTGTTGACCCCCCAAAAAACCCACTCTTGGTTCAGATTTTTATTAAAGAAAATCCTCGTCGTCCAGTTTTTTTAACTCCTAGTGGCAAAGGTCTCCTCTGATTGGTCAGAAAATCAACACGGTGGCAAACAAGAAGAGAATTTTTTCTGTTGGTCATTCACACACTACTTTTCTCTCCAGTCACACTACTTTTCCTGTTAAGAAGACACGACTTTTTTTAGTTCTTTTTCACACAACCTTTTTTTTGGCAATTTTTTTTACAACACACAATATGGCTTTGTGTTCCCAGGCACTTTCTGCTAGCACTACCAAACGTAGCTGCCCATCATTAAGTAATATTTATTCCACCCCAAACAAAAGAATTTGCTTGAATGGTAAAGTTCCTGCTATTGGCGGTATCGGTTTTAAAGATTTTTACTACTCCTCCTCATCCGAAGACGATGACTCCGACGAGGAAGACCACCCTTCATTTGACTCCATTCAAGTGAGAAAAAAACTTATCCCTCGCAGATCAAGCGTTGCCCTTGCAATCACTGGATCTGAAACCGAGATTGAAAACTTTGACTGCCACCAAATCAGTCAAGACGAAGGGGCTGATCAAAACAACAATGCTGTTCCTTTTGCCGACACCAAGGCTAGAACTAGATGCTTTGAATACTTGATTGGTGCCATCGACGAAGCGTGGGCCAGATACTGTGATGCAGCTGCTTCCGTTGAAGACGATGTCTATGGGTACGGCACCAACTCCAAGAATATTGCTGTCTCTGATGACGAAGACGACGACGATGCCAGTGTTGACGATGACACGTTTGACAACAACACTGACATTACTGACTACTCCGACTTTCCAAGTCAACACCACCTTGCTGCCCCATCCAAACCAGCACCACAACAACCAAACCAATCTTCCAACCAGTTGCAGGACTTGAAGGTTCGCTTAACCAAGGCCAAGTACTACTTGCAAGAGTTGGTTGATTCCAACGATTATAGAGAAATTGAGTTGTTTTGGAAACGTTGGGATATGATTAAATATTCTACCATTGAATTGGTGGAAGACGATGATGACGATGAAATCATTGAGTCCACCATTGAAGAATTAGAGAACGGACGTTTATTCTTGTAAAAAGATTTAAAGAAATTTTTATGTATATGAAAGGTTGCTTTTTTATTGATAATATTATTATTTTAGTTGGTTATTTTATGGGTTTATTAATTATTTTCAGTTGAATTCTAGGGATTATGTATTTGTATAAAGTAATTTTGTATCAGTTTTTTTTTATAGGTTAGAAATAGTTTGAGTCTTGTTACCATCGTTTGAATAACGTAGTGAAAAGGCACAGTTTAGTTTAGTAGACGAATGTTTTTTTTGTTTGCACCGTTTGCACCCACGCGGTTTTGCAGTGATTGTCGTGCGGCTGACATGATTGTAAGACACCATGGGTTTGTGGAATCCCGGAGCATGACCTGGGTCATGAAGATTCATGTGGGGTAAGCCAAACTTATGAGGAACCTTATTTTGATATTTAACACTAGCTGGTCTAATTATTTGAAATGTTGGTGAGCAAAAGCATGATGTTCTCAGAATGCCCATGTCTCAACCCATGTTTTAACCAACCAATTCTAGGAAACAAATAGGGTTTCAGTTTATACTTTCTTCAAAAAGAAAAAAATTTAAATAGTTGTTCAATATATCTGAATACCATGCTTGATGTTGTGGTGTAGGCAGGTGTTTTGCCTTTTTTTTCTTTATCGAATATGTTATGCATGTGTTGGTTGCGAAAGTATTAAAAGAGTTGTAAAAAATTGCGAATGGGTTTTTGAAAACTTGGAAGAAGAGGTGTTCTTATTCCCACCAAGACATTAGACAAGACTCGAAAGATGATGAAACTTACAACGACGATAATAAACTTCTTACTCCTTGGAACACTCAGTAACTGTGTAAAGCGTATGTCACACACACACCATCACTCCTTTCGGAACCCACCTACTAACATACCTTTTCCCAGACGTGTCACAGAACGAACTAGTCACCGCCAACGTGACCCAATCCGACCTCAAGGAAGACTTCTTTGAGCTCCCCGCCGTTCTCCCCTCCAACAAACCCCATCCGCCCTCGATGGAGATCGAGATGGACATTCCGTCGCACTGTCGCCAGAATGAGTTTCAGATCCACAGCCAGGAGGACATGCAGGAGTTGTCAAGCTGTGACGTGCTCGTGGGTAACGTAATCATCACCGACTTCGACTACCCCATCATTACGTTTTCCAACTTGGAGAAGATCTTGGGCAACTTGACGATCCGCAAATGTCCCGAAGTTGTGCGCATCGAGGCCCCCGTCATGGAGTTGATTAGTGGCTCCTTCACCATGTTTGAATTGACCTCATTGGCCTTGATCTCGTACCCGGCGTTGAAGTGGGTCAATGTGTTGGACTGGCGCATCTTGCCCATTTTGAGCAATGTGCATTTCAATAACGAGATCCAGGGAATTGAAAGCATCACGATCTCAGATACGTCCTTGACTGGGTTCTCGGGGTTTTTGTCGGACACGATTGAGAACTTGGATATTAATAACAACCGGTTCTTGGACACGATCGAGAGCAATGTCGAGGTGATTAGAGGGAAGTTGCACATTGGCGCGAATGCAAACGACGCAAAGGTGTCGTTGCCCAAGTTGAAGCAGATTAACCGGTTGAGTGTAAGCAATGTGGAGAGGTTGAATTTGGACGAGTTGGAATCGGTTGAGGAGTCGTTGAGCTTAGCGAATAACTACTTCCAGCAGATCAAGTTCCCCAAGTTGAGTTACGTCGGTGGCACGTTGAGTCTATCGGGCAATGAAATGGTTAATGATTTGGAGTTCCCGAACTTGAGTGAGTTGGGAGGCGGGTTGGTGTTGACGAATAACTCACTTATTGAAAGAATGAACTTCTTACCGAAATTGAGAATCATCGGGGGTGCGTTGGAGCTCGTGGGTGCAATCAAGGAGATTTCGTTGAAGAATTTGAAGCTTTGTAAAGGAAGCGCTAGTGTGAAGTCAACGTCGCCGTTGTTTGACTGTGCCAAGTGGTCCCGAAGTGAGATTATATTGGTGGTGAGAGGCGGTAAGATTGAATGTACTGATGCGAATAACGAGAAGATCACATCGAGAACGAAAGATGATGGTGGTGAACTAATCACAAATACGACACTTGATGTGGAGTATCATGAGAACAAGTCCAATATTGCCGTGTCGACGACGGAGTTGTCGTCGTTCCAGTTTGTCGCTATTTTGATAACTCTGATTCTCAGCTTAGTGAGTTTCTAAAAGGTAGATATAAAAAGAAGAAAACTAATAAACATGTGTGCTTTTATTATTATTACGGCATTTTCTTTATTGCTTATATAACTCCTCTTGTACTATGTAGTCAGAAACTTCAGGTAAAACTTCGGAATTCCAAATTTCATCTTGATCTTTAATGCACTTTCTAATGGCGGATGAGCTGATGGTTGATATTCTGCTATTATTGCCAATATTCTCCAACAAGTAGATATTATCCGACCAATGGGACGGAATCTCCTCGTGGCTTCCACGCTTGATATCATCAACGTACTTCGACTGCTGGTCACGGCTAAACGTCTCATCTGTTCTCGTCAAGCAAAACAAATCGGTATTCTTCATAAACTGCTCTAAGCTATTCGACAACTTATCAGGCAAGTAGTACTTTGGGTTGAAGATTCTAATCAACGTGTCAAATCCAACTAAGAACGTCAACTTGATATCGGGGAAATGGGTGTCCTCATTCTCTCTGATGTAATTGAGCACCGACAACGACTTATCCACAAACTTGGCGTGGCTAGTCAACCCAATTGAGATGTTGACGGGGTATTTCTTGGCCAAGTGGTTCGCCATAAGGTACATCAATTCTAGTCTTGTTTCAAACGGTTCTGGTTTCGGGTGTGTCTTGTCGGCGTTCTTCACCGAGAGCAACAACAACACCGCCTTGTCCTTCAACGGAATGTTGTCGTAGTTCTTCGTCAAGCTTTCCTCGATCAAAGCGTAGTGGCCCAAATGTGGGGGGTTGAATGACGAGTCCAAGACGCAGACCCGCTGGGTGTTGGAATTTATGAATGAGGCGGACGTGCTGTAGATGATGGAGAAGTCCGCCTTGGAGGCAACGAACTCTTGCAACTGTTTAAGGAATCGAGGAGTTGACATGGTGTTTTTGGGTTGTGGCGGGGAAGGAAAAGATGAATGGGCAGAAAGAAAGAAAGAAAGAAAGAAAGAATAAAGGGAAAAGTGATGATGGTGGTGTGTTCAAATAGTGTGGGCTGCAAGAAGGGAATCTTGTGGGGGGTAGTGCAAGTTGGCTCAAACGAAAAAATGGGTTACGCCCCCTGACTGACTCTTCTCTCTGTGTGTGTTTGTAACTGAGCAGCAACAATGACCTCCAGCAGCAAAATCATTCGACATACTAAACAATCCATCATCAACCAAGAGCTTTTACGTAACCCACAAAAGGAAAACGTTTTTGTATTTATTTAAATGACTAACTTACTCTCTACTTACAACTCATCCTTTTCTGGCACTTCCTTTTCTGGTTCTTCCTTGGCAACAATTGGTTCCTTATCAACACCAGCAATGTCCACCAACTCAACGTAAAACTGCAACACGGCGTTTGGTGGGATTGGACCAATTCCATTCTCACCATAGGCAGCGCTTGGCTGACAGGTCAACAATCTCTTTTCACCAATACACATGTCCAACAAACCTTCGTCCCAACATCTAATAACTTGGCCACCGCCGACGGTGAATGGCAATGGGGTGTTTCTGGAGTAAGAACTGTCGAATTCAGTGCCGTCTAAGGTACCCTTGTAGTGGACAGAAAGGAAATCACCGTTCTGGGATGGACGGTTACATTCAATGTGATTGATGTGCTCTATGCATCACGGCGTTGTTAGTAGTTGTTTAACCGGACAAGACATAGCGAAAAGCTATTACATACCGATTTGGATATCGTCAGCAACTTCAGCTGTGACAGGGGAGAAGAGTTGGGACAACAAGATGGCACCAATTGAGATGAATGAAGTCTTCATTGTGTGAGTGTGGTTGATGTGCTGCAAAAGTGTTGAGATCAGATGGTGGGATCAACGGGGTTCTTTTTTATACGTTTTTTTTTTTTTCAGTTGTCCCGGTGGCTTGCTCGCTCGTTGCGTGTAACTAATTAAACCATCGCGCAAGCTAAAAAGGCGAGACTCGGCGGTGATATCGATAACCACAAGTCGTGAGATTTCTTTCCATAAATTGTAACACAATACCAGAAGGACACCTTGGTCCAACAAATATGCAACCCTACATGCATATCCGAGATGCACATATAATCCAAGGAAAACCAAACGTTCATTCGTAGACACAATAGTATAAAACTAACAAACAAAAGCGAAGAATCTTGCAGAACTGCAACTCACAAAAAAACCAAAGACAACCCTATTATGTGTCATAATCTAAACTCTGCTGTTCTTATCCTGAACATGCGCAACGGTACGATCCTTCTCATTGTCCTCAATGTACTCGACACTTCCATCTTTCTCTAAATCGTTACTCGAGACAACCTCAATGTGACCATCGTCCTCAGCATCGTGGATCTCATGGTGAGTAACTCTATGAATAGCACTTCTATCAGCAACCTTGCCACCTTTCAAGCCAACAGCGTACCATGGCAACTTGAACACGTCCTCGATGGACTCCAAACTCTTACCCTTGACTTCCGGCACACAGAACACGGCCCACATCAACGACACGACATTGATGCCAAACATAAAGTAGAACGTACCGTAGTTGTGCATCGTGATCAACATGTGGGGGATGGCCTTGGAGTTACCAAACTGGTTGGCGAAATGCACAACCATGACAATGGACTGTGCAAGGGATCTGTACTTCAAGGGGAAGATCTCGGCACCGACAATGTACTGGAAACTGTTCATACCGACGGTCCAACCAACAGAAGCAAGGAACAACGCAGCAATGGCAGCTTGAGCAGCGTGGTACTCAGAGTGGGAGAACTCGTAGTCCGAGTCTTGAACCGGGACAATGTTAACAAAGATGGCAAAGTACAACACACACAAGGCCTGGAGGGTGACACCGATACACAAACACCTCTTTCTACCAATGGTATCAATCAAGAAGAAACTCGTCATGTAACTCGACACAAACTTGACACAACCCAAAAGCAACGTGTTTCTCATGTTCTCCAAGCCTTGGGTACCGGTAACCAGCAGGAACAATCTAGGAGCGTAGATAGTGATGGACAGCGCACCACTCCATTGACCGAGGAAATGGGCCATACAGGAGATAAACACCAAACGGTAAAGCAACGAAGGGGTAGTCACCAAGTCCTTGATCTTGACAAGGAAGGAATAGCCAGCAACAGATCTCTTTTCATCATCGACTTGAACCCTGATATCTTCAATCTCACCTTCAATGTACGGATCATCGGGGGTCAAGTGTCTCAACCTGCACAAGTTCTTGATTGCCCGTTCGTCTTTTCCGACTTTCAACAACCATCTAGGACTCTCAATGACCCAGATGGTACCGATAGCAACCAAACCATTGTACATAACCTTCACAGAGAGCGGAATCTGCCATTGCTTGTTCGAGGACCCGTCCATGTACTTTGCGGTACAGTAGTTGGCGGCGTACGAGATCATGACTGCGAAATACACAGCACCACTAAAGATACCCACGATGAAACCTCTGATGTTGGGAGGAGCAATCTCGGCTAAGTAGATAGGACCAATAGCGACAGTCTGACCGACACCTAAACCCTCAATGAATCTCCCGGCGTATAACTGACCGATGCTCTTTGCAGTGATTTGAAGAATAGCACCAACAATCTGGATGATACAGACAAGTCTCAAGGCGTTCACTCGACCGAGCTTATCAACGGAGTACATCGAGATAAGCGCACCACCAATGGATCCCAACTGGACCATCGAAGCAATCAAACTCTCCAAGTTAGCAAGGTCGTTCTCGGACTTGTTAGGGTCGGCAAAGCCAAAGTAAGGACTGGTCAAGAAGGATTCTTGGTAAAGCAAGCCGGAAACACTACCTTCGTCTAAACCTCTCGAAGCACCCAAGATACCAAAGATAAAGGAGCAGTAGTACAAAGTCCAGTTGTAGATCTGCTTGGGAGAGTTTTCATCTTTGAACTGCCACTTGTACTTGCGCTTAGCTGGGGGGTTTGCCTCTGGGGACGAGGAAGAAACCGACGAGTCGCTGGTGTGTAAGACTGGATTGGACTTCGACATGTTGAAGTTGCTGTTGTTCTGTTGTTTGTGAATGACTAGGAATGGACATTGGGGGAACTCATGAAGGGATAATTGGGTGTCTATTTATAAGGTGAGTTTCTGTTTAAGGTTTTAATTATAACTTCTCCGCAATGCTTGATCGTACGTGGCAGTGAATACTCAAGGGGAGGGGAGTCGATAGAGCCCTCACTCACACATAGTGTTTGTGCTCTGTCTATACCTACACATCTTACCCACTCTCTATCATATTGGCTGCTAAATTGGGTGGAGAGAGGGGAAATAGACTGTTAAAAAAAATTCCTTTCTTACAAACAGATTAGTTATTCAGGTTATTTTCCTGGCTGCAATACAGCTGGTGCAACTTGTCCTAATAATTAGGATTAAAATTTATCCTTTGAGTAGCAAAAGTTGAAAAAGAAGAAAGAACGCAAGAAGGAAGGGAATCCCGCGTGTTGGGCTTTTGTGATTTGTTTGCACACGCACCCACTGTTTGCATGTGTACAGAAGTGGGGCGGAACAATTTATTGCAGACACGCACACGCACACTGTTGATTTATTTTTCTTGGGTGGTTTCGAGCTTGGAGCCATGGCAGGGACACCTTCAGCGCAATTCTTCTATTGTCTTGCACTGTACTTTCTTTGGCATTAAGAGCCAGATTGCATGGCATGGCACACGGCTGGTTCAAATCCCATTCTTTTCAGCCCCCATCCTAACAAGGCTAGTAACCCTGTTCCTCGTATACGAATAAGCCCATTATTTTGTTTCCCTCTAAGCCCACGCAAAAATATACACGCGCTCATGTATTTTTTTCCAGGTTGCTTTGTTCCTATTGTTCGTCTCCACCTCATTCCCCCACACCATCTCTACCAGGGAACAAAGAAAACCTATAGCCATAACCCTATGCGTTATGCAATAAATAACCCATCCCGGGATGCTAAGAAAAAATAAAAAAACCCAGAATATCAGAAAGATGAAATTAGATGCGGTAGGCGATCCCCCCAGTTGGTTTGCTTGGCTACCTAGGTGCCAAAACAAGTCCGGCCATGAAACACATTATTCCGTGTGTCAAAGAAGAAGAAAAAAAAGTAATGGTTTGGGACATGCGAGTGCAACCTACCCGTTCTTGTCTCTGCCTCTTTCTTGTCAAGCATGAACAAACAGATTCTAGAACTTGGTGGGTTATTTTCTTAAACCTAAACAAGACAAAGCAGCTACATCCGTGTATGTCAAATGAGTGCTTTATCAATGACACCACAGTCAACCCTCAATTACAAAATCGAAGGAAGCAACTTTACTTCTCTACGTTTTACTCTAATGCCTCTGACTTTTTCACAACTTTTGATCTGTCCCCACTTTTTAGAAACCCACTCTCCATACTGTACATACAGTACAAAGCTTAAACGTGGGTGTTTATTTCCCTCACCGGGTTAATTTTGCTCCGCCAAAACTCCAAAACCAGATGCGCCGTTTCTTAATTGTCAAATTTGTCATTGCCCACTTTTCAAACTTTCGAAATTTCGGCTCCAATTACTGACACTACCGGAATACATGCAAGTGAAACCCAACAAAAAACAACCACAATACCATTGTTTTCGTCTAACCCACAGTGGGGCGGCGATATCTACGAGGACATAAACCACTAACACGATTAGCTAAGCTTTGCTTCCCCACCTATCACGGTGGGACTATTGGAGATTATCAACGCAAGGAGTGTTCGGGAATCTAGCGATCGTCGATGTGGAGACAAGGGGAGTTGGAGCGCTGGGTTCCTCGGTTAAAATGCCTCAGCTTCTCCGGGATTGTTGTTCGTTATCTTGCTTTCAGACCCCCTCCATGTCTGTCCTGGTTCACACTTCTCAGCCTTGTGAGATCAAGAGATCACGTGCCACATGGTAGCCCCACCAAAGTCGTGCACACATGCCATTTGTTCCCAAACCAAACGAAAAAAACAAAATTAATTTATCGAAATTATCACGAACGAGAGAGAGAGCGAGAGAGAGAGAGTGAAAAGGTTACAACGAGTCTCAACAATCGAAACGTCTCCATCATTGCTGTCTGCTCCTACTTCATCATCATCAAACACACCAGATTGTTGTAATCCACCATGTCAATCACAGCCAATGCATTAATAGCAACCTCCTTGCTCACTGTCGGCGGGTACATGTTGTTCACCGGGTCCGGGGAGTCGTTCAACATCGGCGAGTTTTTAGAGTCAACGTCGCCCTACTTCTGGGCGTCGCTTGGGATCGCGTCCTGCATCGGGTTCTCCGTCGTTGGGGCCGCTTGGGGGATCTTCATCACGGGTACCTCGATCTTGGGTGCCGGTGTCAAGGCGCCGCGCATCACCACCAAGAACTTGATCTCCATCATCTTCTGCGAGGTCGTGGCTATCTACGGCTTGATCATGGCCATTGTGTTCAGTGCGAAGTTGACGAGCGTGTCTTCGAAGGACTTGTTCACGAAGGAGAACTTGTATACTGGATATTCGTTGTTCTGGGCGGGGTTGACTGTGGGTATTTCGAATTTGATCTGTGGTATTGCCGTCGGGATTACTGGGTCTACGGCTGCTATTAGTGATGCTGCTGATTCTTCGCTTTTTGTTAAGATCTTGGTTGTTGAGATTTTCGGATCGGTTTTGGGGTTGTTTGGCTTGATTGTTGGTTTATTGATGACTGGTAAAGCCGGTGAATTCAAGTAGACGTAGAACACTATCCTCCCCTGAAGGCATTCAAAAAGACAGAAAACTTCATATTTATATAAGTAAATAACTTTCACAGAGAAAAAATTTCAAAAATTATACGGATAGATTTATATTTTGTATTTGGGATAAAAGTGTGTATAAAACTACTAACTGTCAACTTCCATGTACTCTGGGTTTTTCTTCAAGATAACAACACCCTCCAAAGAACTGCTCAAACTTATCCATTCATCGGTGTTTTCTAGTTCAGCACGCTCACCATAGTTCAACAACACTGGTGTGGATTGCGTCACCCAACCCGTGATGGTCTTTGGCTTACCTGCTTGTCCAACAACATCAACAGCTTGACCAACTCTGACATTCACCTTGATTGGCTTCAATTCTTCATCAACGGTAACCAACATACGTGGCTTGACGGCTGGGGTCAAGTAGTACAACAATTGATGTGTGGTTTCTGTGTTGGAGTCATTCAATATGAATGATCTTGGGTCTAATAATGCAATGGCTATGGTCAACAATGATGCTAATGACACCTTAGACAAGATGGTTCTTTCTGAGTTGTATGGAGTCAAAGTCAAAGTACCTTTACCCAAGTGTAATATACCTTGAGCAATTCTGACCATGAATAATGTATCTGGGGATTTGATGTAGTAAGAAGCCAATTGTCTTAACAATTGTGCCAATCTAGCATTGTTAGTACCAGCACCCACGAGACCCATGGAGTATATGGAGTTTTGTGCCACTTCCAAATCTGGATCGTGCGAGTAACGAGACAAGGTCTCAAACACCTTCATTTGTGGGTTAGAAGCAGAAACCAAACCCATGGCCAATGGCACAGCTCTTCTGATCAATGAGTTACCATAGTGCATCAAGTGACCGAAATGACGCAAGGACATGTCTTGACCAATTTCTTCACCCATGGCAATACAAGCTAAACCTAAGACAGCAATACCTTGATACAACTCCTCTTCTTCATCAACGTCTTCCTCGTCTTCATCAGCCTTGTCTTCAGCCTTGACAGCATCGGCAGCAGCTTTGTCTTCTTCCTTCTTGTCAGCATCTTCCATCTCGACATCTTCGTCTCCACCTTCAGCAGTTTCTGGCTTCTTATCCTTTTGCTGTTCAGCCTCAGATTGCTCCAATTTCTTTTCTTCATCCAATTGGTCCTTTGGCTTAGCAGTGCACATTTGCAACAATGCTTGGATTTGCAAGACATTCCCGGTACCAGCAAAGGCACAGATGTTGACCAAGACTTTCAAAGTCTTGCTGATTGGATGCTCGATAGCATCAATGGTTTCCAACACATCCTCAGCCTGTTCGGTTCTGCCCATATACAACAAACCTAAACCTAATGACATGAATTTGATAAACTTGTTAGTCAATTGAGTGAAATCTCTTTCCAATAAGGTTTGCAAGATTGTTGAAGTAACATCACCATGGCAAGTGCCAACAAAAACGTGACCTAAAGCCAATGCGGCAAGACAGGAGATCTCCAAAGAAATGTCCAAGTCGGAAACCAATGGCAACAACAAGTTCAAGACTTCTTCGTTGGCAGATCCAGCAAAGGCAATACCTAAACCATTGATGGCAGCAGTTTGATAGAGTTTGTTTGGTTCGTGGACGTATTCTTGCAACAATGCAAAAGCGGCATCGACTTCATCGTGGACATTAGCAGAAACCACACCGGTACCCAACAATGCACCAGCTTTGACTTCTTGGTCTTCCGAGTAAGTGTATTTGTCCAACACCTGCAAACCTTCGTTGATGTTCCATTGGTGGATTGAACCGAGGGAGGCAGTGGTGGAAGCCATACCGGAACCCTTAGTTCTATAAATCCACGACTTGTTGTCCTCTTCAGTTTGGATTAATTTGTCGAGGACAAAACCCAAGTTGAGGAATGCATTGACAAAAGCGGCAGCCAAGTTTTGCTTAGCAGAGTCAATGGAGCCAGATGTGCCTAATCCAAACTTGGAATTTTCCAAGTGGGACTTGTAGATGTCTTCTGGTACTTTTGGATCCAACAAGTTCAATTCTTTAACCAAGTATTGGAAGTATTCGGCCAGCTTGACATTAGAAATACACTCTTGCACCTCTGGGTTTTCACCTGGGTATTTGAAATTGCTATTTTGCTGGGACAAAATGAAACCCAACTGTTTGTGAACCAGCTCGTCTGTGGTGGAATCAAACACTTGTCTGATCAATTCATTATCGTCTAACTTGATAGCCAACGTCAACGCTTGTGTCAACTGGTTGTGAGACAAGTATATGGAGTATGCGGTATTCAAGAATGAAATGTCGTCAGGTGGAGCCAAGTAAGGAACACAGCTGGTGACGTAAAGACACACTCTGGCATAAGTGTTTTCATCAACGAAACCTGGCAATTTATCAATGCATTCAATCTCCAACAACAAATCAACGGCATCTGCTTCAGCGTTGTGTTTCAAGAAGAATGGTATAATCTGCAAGGCCAACTTCACCAATTTAGCAACCAATGATTCGTCGACACCCAAGTTTTCTTGGTACGATTCACCAATTTCCAAAGCCAAATGACGCATGTATTCGTGTCCCCAATCAGCAATGGTTTCATCGGATGCCAACAATCTGTACTTTAAAGAATCTCTGTTGCCCTCGTCCGAGTATGTGGTTGCCAACACCGACAAAATGTCAGCCAACTTGACGACAATCTCGTCTTGTTCTCCGTACTGCTTGTTCCATTTGTCATATAGCTCAGTCAACGATGGGTAGTTTGGTCTTAAGAACTTTAATGGCTTTGGCACCGCAGT
The DNA here is from genome assembly GCA_030565125.1 of Candida pseudoviswanathii. Taxonomy (NCBI): domain Eukaryota; kingdom Fungi; phylum Ascomycota; class Pichiomycetes; order Serinales; family Debaryomycetaceae; genus Candida; species Candida pseudoviswanathii. The sequence goes on along the minus strand of JAJMBE010000048.1, from coordinate 72,161 downwards.
CATCGAGGTGGTTGATTCCTTGATGAATGTCTTCAAAGTGTCCAAGTACTTGTTGTATAACGCCTTGTCCTGACTTGGTTCATTCAACCTCTCAACCAACAATTCCAATTCATCTTTCAAATGCTGGTCTTCCTCGGATAACTCTTCTTCCTTCTCAACAGATTTTTTGGCAGGTGGTTGATCTTTGGAGGCAGCCGGTGGCTGTTTGTCTTGCTCTTTGGATTGTTCTTGTGCTGGGGCCATGATTCTCTCTGGTGTTGTAACTAGTTTCCTTTCTCTCTAAAACGGGCAAATGAAGGTAGTCTATAATGAAATCAGTTTGGGCCTGATTAACAAGAATGGGGTAGGAATACAGAAATATTACAAGAAGCAGAGGATGGATTGGATAAGTTGTTGCTGGGTGAATAGTTTTTCGTTGCCTGCTTTTTTTCCTCTCGCAGTGTTTGATTGCCTCTGTCGCTGTCGTTGTTGTTGGAAGTTTTTCTGAGAGTGGCAAATATCAAGGGACTGCACATAAAAATGCAACCACATTGAACTGGGTCAACTACAAGGGAAGGGCTTTATGGAGGAAATCAGAGAAATACAGGACGAGGGATTAACCTATAATGATTAGCATGGAATTGTTTCAAAAGGGTAAGTATTATGGGGGGCAGCTTCCATAGGTCATACCCTGATCTGCTTCAGCAAATCAGGCACGCTGTTTTCACGCGTCTTACAGAGTAACCTACAGTACTATAGTGCTATCCAACCACAGATCACCCACCCTAGACCAAGCACAACCCATCTTGCATCAGTAATCCAACCATCGATGCCCATTGGTAGCATTTCTTGTGGTGTGTGTGTGTTTATCCCGTCGTACATTTTGTCTTATTCCCACTTTTCTCTCCTTTGGTACAAAAACTCTCGCCAGGGAAATCCCCCCGATACACGCGATGTTTATGTATTGTCTTTCTTTGTCCTGTCCACAACGTTTTTTTTTTCCTCCTTCCCTTTCCACCTCCCATTCCCCATTACCCATTGCTTTGCTTTGGTTTGTCCATCCCCCCCCCCCCCCCCCCTGGTATACGTCAAAAACACCCATTTAGCATCCGTTTCCACTCATTAGCTAGTAATTACGTTCTTGACATTAGTCCCTGGCATAAACACTCCCTATATCATACGAACTCCATTTGGTCCGACAAATTCCATTACCTGTGTGTTTCAAATATGGACAGGATATTTTACAAGACTGATCTTCGGGATCCAACTACAAATTACCCGATATATATATTCGACACATCCTACCTCCCATCCCCCGAGCTCATCAACTACAACGAGTTCCTCCCGATCATGATGGGGTGCTTACCCGTGAAACCCTATGTGTTGATCATGTTTAGCTGTGGGTTGAACAAGATTTCGTGGATGTGGGGAGTCAAGTTCTTGAAATCGTTCCTTACCAGCAACAACGAACGGGACTTGAAGAACTTGGTCAAGATATTCACCGTGCATGATAGCTGGTTCATTAAGTCGATCTCGTCCATATTGTACAACTTCAACTCGACGAGGAAGAACCTCCAGCAATTGGATAGGCTCTTGGAGGCGTTTGCGATGGAGAATGAGTTGATGATGTTGGACGCAACGAGTGGTGGTGAGCAGGGCCACACAATGGTTATACATTGCAAGACGTTGAGTGAACTAAGTCATTACATGGACATAACGTATTTGAAGATCTCGTTGAATGTGTACCGACACGATATCCAGATTGCTGAGTTGACGTTGTCGATGATGTATCAGCCGATATTGAACCCGTTGGTCACGTTGGACATCAACCAGCATGCGATTTTCCACCATCATTTGTACCAGATCTTCAAGATTGTCAAGACAAATTGCAACAAAGTCGAGTTGATTTTCTACAAGCCGGGAAACAAACTAAAATGTGATATCTTGTACCAGTGCATCTTGAGGAATCAGTTGATTTGGATCAATGACTGGGACTTGTATTCAATTGCGACGGTATTCAAGAGGATCCTCATGGAGTTGCCGTTCCCGTTGATCAACATTGACTGGATATCCTTACCGATGCAAGACGATTTGAAATACACTCTCAATACCTTGAAAACAGTCACTACAAACTTGAACAACTCCCCGGAGACAGTGCATTACGACCAGTTACTATTACAGATCCTCGACATGCTTCACAAGACAACCACAAGCAACGAAACCACAAAACACACCTCCGCGACCATCTCCAAAAGCATGTCGCATAGTCTCAGCCATGAGGTTGTTTCCAACAACACGACACACATCCAGATCATAAACCGGTTCTTGAAGAACCTCATAGAGTACTGGGGTGACATCCGTCCCCACTTCAAAGTCTACTCTATCGACGACACCATTAGCGGGAAGCTCGAGCAGGAGTCCAAGACGTCGCCCCGCAAGATCAAACCCCACGATACGTCCTCGTACGACTTGAGCCACGACATCACGTTGGACCAAGAGAGCGAGACCACCACGGAGGAAGAAGAAACGGAGTCGATCGAAACCACAAACGTGTTGCTGACCTTGAAACTCAACGACACGCCAACAAAGCCAAAGCCAAAACCAATGCTAAAACCACAACCAAGTCTACATCAACGCACAAAGTCGGAGTACTCCATGCCGAGACCAGCGCATAAGAAGACCCTCTCGGACGTGTCCAACGTCCTGATCCAGTTCCCGCCACAGAAGTACAAGTTCAGTAACGTCTCCAAGAAGACAGAGAGACAGGGGACGAGTCCGATGACGTCAATGCCAATGCCAATGCCAATGCCAATCACGCCAACGCCGTTGAAGAAACCAGTGATTAGGGGCCGCAAGGTGAGTCAGCTTGCGAAGCTATTCGAGGAACGAAGCGAAGCTATAGGGATATTGGAGTCGATGTCGTAGCACAATGGGTTATTAAACGATTAAAATGAAACTAAATAGGAAACTAACTAACTAAGGGCAAGAAGAAGAATCAACAACAACAAAAAAATCAACTAAATAAACACTAAACTAACTAATATACACAATATTTTTTCTTTTTTTTACAATAACTAAGAGAGGGTCATAATTTAGATAAAAAACGGTAATCACAGATGTGTATCTCTTTTTTTAGATCCAGGTTTATTCCCCGACTAATCTACTGTCGATGTTATCCATGGACAAATCGGCATTATCCGCGTAGTGGTGGTGCTGACGGTTTGCGTTCGCAACAGCAGCGATCGCAGCAGCAGTTGAGCTATCATTATCGTTCAACTCATGCTGATAGTGTTGATATTGCGACTCGTCCAAGTGTTGCAGGGCAGCAACGGCTTGGGCCTGTGCAGCTGCAAATTGACGCTGGAACTCTTCTTGCTGTTGCTGGTGTGACACCTGTTGTTGTTGCTGCTGCTGCTGTTGTTGGTGGTGTTGGTATTGTTCGTAGTCATTCGAGGACTGTTCGTTGCCGGCACCTTGCAAGAACGCGTTGGCGTCAGCGGCAGCAGCGACTGCAGCGGCGGCTTCTGCTTCTGCCTTGGTGGCGGCGCTTCTCGACGACACAGCTGCCTGTTCAGAGATCATCCTCTTTTTAAACTGAGCGGTGGAGATTCTTGAAGGACTGTTGTAGCCGATACGGTTGGATTGCTTCTTCAACTTGCGCTTGTAGCCTCTAATCTCATTGTAAATATCCTCTCTCTTGATCAAGACATCCGGGTAGTCCTCTTTGATCTTGCTTTCAATGTGCGATGGCTTAGTACCAAGCTTATACAACTCCAAAATCAACACGTTCAACTCATCGGAGCGTTTGCGCAACATTGGGTGATTGCTCAATGGGTCCAATTGTGGATGGTTGTGTTCATTACAGGTAGTTCTCAACGTCCACACGTTATTGGTCTTTCTGTACGACGCGGTCATAGCGAAAGGACACTTCAACTTCTTAGTCTTGGTATCCGGGTCCAACATGTACCCATCGCCAACATCGATCTGCTTGGTTGCGTCCACCTTCTTGTTCTTCTTATGACGGTAACGTCCACCAAGCTCACACGTGTAGTAGATGGCCTTTTTGTTGGAGTGGGCAATCACCACGCCAAAGCCATTATCACGCGCAAACTCGGTAATAAACTCGTTCAACTCGTCACGGCTCTGGAACACCTGCTCAGGGTATGGCCGGGTGATCAAATTACCATCGGCCGTGATGGTATTTTCGCTGACAGGGTAGATTTTCAGCTTGGAATCGATGATTGGGTCCGGGATTTGGATGTTGTATTCGGACAAGTCGTCTGGGGCTGGCCCACCGGCCAAGTCGTGGGGGTACTGTGGGTGTTGCTGATGGTGGTGATGGGCGAGCTGTTGCTGGTGTTGGAGTTGCACCTGTTGCGGCTGGTGTGGCAAGCCTGCTAAGTGCTGCTGCTGGGCGTGTTGCTGTTGCTGTTGCAATTGTTCATACTGCTTCTTGTACTCGGCAGCTGCAGCAGCGGCAACAGCACTGCTGTCAGGAATTGAGGCCGACGAATTGCTGGTGTCGGTGTGGTTCCTCTTGGATCTTCTGGTGGAAGAGGAGGAGCCAGCGGAGCTGGTTCCTTGTTGCTGTGGTTGTTGTTGTTGTTGCTGCTGTGGGGACACTTGTTGGGATTGGGATTGGGATTGGGACTGGGATTGTTGTTGTTGTGGTTTTGACAAGGAGGCAGCGTGAGCAATTCTTTCCAACTTAATTCTGACGTCTGGTGAGGAGGAGTCTTCGACGTTTTGTAATAGTTGTTCGTCGATGTTTTGCGAAAAGTCTTCTTCTTGATTGGACATGTTCTGGTGATGTAGTGGGGATGGGTGAAGTTGTTTTGCAACCTTGAGAGAACTTGATTATTGATACACTACTCGAGAGAACTGGAAAATGGTTTTGGTAGAAGGACACACACTTTCTAAAACAACAAAAAACAAAAAAAGAGAGACACCCAGGAGGGAAAAGGTGTGTGGATGGGAGAAAAATTTTCTCTTCTTGGTCGTGCCCAATTGGACAAGGAGGAAAACACACCGCACCACTAACCAATACACTTTTTAGTTATTTTTTTCTTGGGTGTGCACTTGAGCACAGAAAAAAAAAGTGGGAAAAGGAAAAATAAACATCACTCCGCTTATGTAAGCCAGGTTGTAGTGTACAACGACCCAAAAAAGTTTGTGTCTGATCGGAGTTCCTTACGTAATGGCGCAGTACATAGACACTGTAATATTGATGCAAAATGAAGAACACTACAAAAAACTCAATTACTATTTAAGTAGTCGTCGGCCCAGGTAGGCAAGATGAACGAACTGGCATGCACTTGTTGGTTATAATACTTGAACAACTGCGACTCCTTTTCCCGTGGGAATTTTCTTAAAGGGGATGTCAAATCTTTGGTGGTGTCCATAGTTGCTATCAACAATCCCAATTGGCCCGAAGTGTAGGTTGGCATATAGCACTGAGCATACTTGACATTGCTAAACACCTCCGATGCCTTGCACTTCAACTCACCCAAGTATTTCAAGTTCAACCAGATGTTCTCCAGCGACTGCATGATGACAATACCATTCTCGTTCAACGCGTTCAACAACAACTTGAAGTAATTGACCTGGAAGAACTCCTCAGCGGGGCCATCGTCAGGATCCGAGGAGTCGGTGATAATCACATCGTACTTCTCCTTTGCATTTTTCAAGAACACAAACCCGTCATCAATTACTAAATTTAACTTTGGGTGGTTGTGATACTTGGCCATTTCGGGCAAAAACTTTGTCAGTAACTTAATAACCATATCGTCGATTTCAACCATGGTTATTTCTTCAACCGACCCGTCGTTCACATGTTTGACCAACTCACGGATCACCCCGCAGTCTCCGCCGCCGATAACGAGGACTTTTTTAGGGTTGGGGTGGGACATGATCGGCAAGTGAGTGATTAACTCCTGATAAGCAAACTCGTCCTTCTCCGTGCACTGGATAATTCCGTTCAACACCAAGACGTTGCCGAAATTGGTGCTCTTGAAGATCAAGATATCCTGGAACTGTGACTGCGTGTGGTACAAGATCTGGTCGACTTGCAACCCAAAGGACTGTCCTGGGAAAGACTGCTTCAGCTTTTCGTAAAACCAGTAGGACGAGTCTTCCTTGTGGTATGTGATGGAATCGTGTTTGAAAGTGGCTATATCAAACAGTGGGAGATGGTCCAAATCTAAGAGTTGTGGGTTCTGTTGGGTGGATGGTGACATGGTGTTAAGTTGCTGTAGATATGGTTTGCAAGATGGAGATAACGATGCATATAAAGAATGTATCTGGGGGATGTCTAGCTGGGCTTGGTTTTGGTTGTAGGAGAAGAAAGGGTTTTAATTACAAAGAACGATAAGACGAAAGATGTGGATTGAAAAGTAAAGAAAAAAAAATTTTTCTCTTATTGTTCTTCTCCGATCTTTTTCTGGTCGCGTGATCGTAGAACCTGAATCCGATTTATACCTCTTGTTGTGTTTGGTTGCAAGAATTCCCAAACGCCATCTTGACAGCACTTGTTCGTCTAGCCATCAACCATGAGGATTCTACGAGGATCAGACAAATGGCGCTTATGTACATAACAACAATGAGTTGGGGGGCTGCATGGGCAACTTTATCCAAACCACCTTTTGACAACGAAGGTTTTTGTTCGTCATAATGCCGTGTGTTGCAAAACATTAACAGCAATGACAATACGTTTCGAAGTGGTGGTGATTGCTGGCATTTGGCTACCAACAGTTGAGCACGTTGGCACGCTGGAGAGGTACTCAGGGACAATCAGGACTCAGGAGTTATGGGGCACTAAGCCCGATGTTATGTGACATCATTGCGCTAATCCAAACCCCCTGCCAAACGGTATCTCCGATGGAACTGATGAGAGAGATTGAATTAAGGTTTTTCTGCCTATCCAGAACACACACCCACGCATTCTAAATTTTGACAATGCAGGTGTGCAAAAAAAGAACGAGTGTCTGAGAAATCACCTCATTGATTGTCAAGACACTGTTCTAGATGGACATTTTTTTTTCGATGGTTGGGGGAAAGCCCGGAGATTGTGATCTATTTAAACCCGATGTTCGATCTCGCCAAAACTATATGAAACTGTGAGGTCAGTGACGTCTATGTTTGTTCTCCCAGAAAAAGGAAGACGTGGCGAGCAGAAGAGTGGGGGGGGGGGGGGGGAGCGGAGGACATGTAAGATGGGACGTTTAAATGTGAGTGGAGAAACTGGTGCTATAATTAGAGCCCAAACGTGTCTTGGTGGGAGGGGATACCCAGCAACAATAGCCCTGAGTTACAACATTTTGTCAAGTCGGAGTTGCATTCACGATATGAAAAGCTTTTCCAGTTGACACAAACCTTGGGGAATGGATGGATAAACTCGTCTCTACAAAGTATGGGTTTAGGGTTTGTGTGGTTAAAAGGGCAACAGCAGACGGGGTGTGAGGTCGAAAAACAAAAATCCGTCGAATCTGCAGCCACTCCTAAATTTAACATAAAAAATTGTCCGACATAAATCCCTCAAATAACACAAACGACCCACACCCAAAACCACGCAGAATCGAAGGAGGCAGAAAACAAAAATTTTCACACCTACATCGAGTTAGACACAATACCCCAGGGTAAAGACCCACAACACAATGAGGACCTACGTAAAATGTAAACTGCTACGTAACAAGAAAAGACAGGGTAGGTATGGACAGCACACCATATTCTCAGGTGGGCACGGCGTTTATCCAAGATTAAGCAAGCCTCCACCTGTTGCTGCCTGAATTTCATGTTATCAGCCAATAATTACACTCTTGGTGTGTGTACCTTGAGTTAAACTGCCATCAGACACTGAATTGAGAAAAGACGAATCGGCATCGATATCCGAGAGAGAGAAAAAAATTAAACTTTTGGAGGCTGACAGAAAACAAAGGGTATAATCCTGCATGTAGTGCAACCAGACAACAGACACCAATGAGAGAGAAAGAAAATTCTCGCTTTTTTTGGGGGGGGGGGGACTTTTGCATTGTTTGTGAGCTTTTAACAAAGTGTGGTTGTCTGTTGTGTTTAAGGGTAGAAAATTTTTTTCTTCCTCTCTGTCTTGCTCCCCTATATGTATTCTCAGAAAGCTTAGTTTGAGTTTGAGCTTCCGGGTATATTAAAACCACGACACATTTTCCTTTGCCTGCTTCCTAAAATTTATTTTTCTTTCTTTCTTTCTTTCTTTTCTTCCCACTGTCAACTAAACACCACCTACCATATAGTCTTATCTATTACTTCTGTTAATCACTGCAAACTTGCATCACTTATAACAGATTGACTAAGCAACACACACAAACACAGTCACACAGCAAACTAGCACTCCCCCCATACAGCCCAAAGGAATAGAAAAAAAAAGTCACGCACTTGTTCCCTTTTCTTTTTCGACCAACCCACACTCACCACTCACCACTCACCACGGCAAGAAAAATTTTTTTTTATATAGAACAAGTTTTGGCCCCTGTGTCCTTGCTTTTATACAACCGATACAATTAGTCATTCAATCAGTTATTTGGAACTCATTTCGAACATTACTTTTTTTGTACAATTTAGAAGCATTATTCACTCGGATAAACTACCACCACCAGTCAGCCATGTCCGCCATCATCTCCAGAGAACAACAACCGCCACCACAGCACCTGCTGATGAAGAATGATTCCTCCTTGAGCCTATATACCATCTTGAGATTGGCTTTTGAATACCTCGTCACATTATTGGTAACATCCCTCAGCAGTGTCATGCTTGTCAAAGAACCAACTACCAAGACTAAGCCAACCAAAGATGTCGAAGATACCGAACAGCCAAGCATATTCCCAAGCTTACAAAAGAGCAACTTTACCGGCACACACTCTCCTGAAAAACCAGTGGATGAGGATGTGTTGAAACCAACCGTGTGTTCAACTGGCATCACCAGCAGAATCTTGCCATTCACTAACGACCAGGGAGAATTGGAATGGAAGTTTACGGAAATGCCAGGAGCAGAATTAGACGCATTCAAATTACAACCAGACGATCACAAGAGACTTACTCCTACTAGCAGTAGTGAGTACATTTTGAAACAAGACTCTATGACCCCAGGAAGCTTGAGTGGAGCCAGCGAATCACCAACTTACTCCGAGGTGGAAACCCCAGGTTCAAACAATGGTCAATCATACAAGTGCCCTCACTGTGATGTGGAATTCAAAGTCCGTGGTTACTTGACAAGACACATGAAGAAGCATTCTACGAAGAAGGCATACAGATGTCCATTCCACGACAGAAGCATCTACATTGACGACAACAACATCACCCACAAATGCCATCCAAGCGGAGGGTTTTCAAGAAGAGACACCTACAAGACTCACCTTAAATCCCGTCATTTCAACTATGGCAAGGCCATCAAATCAACCGAACGTTCAAACGTCCCAGGTCTGTGTGCCATGTGTGGTGAACAATTCAGCAGTGCCGAAATCTGGTGTGAAATTCACGTTGAAGGAGGTGAATGTAAATTCTTGCCTGCCGGTTTTAAGGGTAAGTCCAGAATCAAGAACAAGTTGAGAAAACAACTCAAGAAGAATAAGACAATCGATCCTGAATTGATGCCATTTGCCGACAAGGTTCGTGAAGAAGTTGAACAAGAAGAAGAGTCCAAAACTACCACCAAAAAGAATACAAAACAACCAAAACTCAAAGAAGAAGGCGCACAAACTGTTTCGCCAGTGCCTATACCGCCATCCCTGCAGACACTGCAACAGTCAATGGATACACCAGCTTCTATCTATTCCTCATCATCATATGAATCTACATCGTCGCATTCCCCATACACTCCACAATCGTCAAGATCTCCTGTGGTGCAGCCATATGTTGTGCCACAGCCTTCGTACTTTGACGAAATTGCCAACGCTCATCAAAACGGTGAAACCACCACGGCAGTCAAAGAAGACTACGATGACGAGTTTTGTTTGGACATTGACCAGTTGAGTACTACGTTGTACAACGAAATGGTTGGCAACTTGATTCAACACCCAATTCCAACACAACAACAACAACAACAACAACAACAATTTCAAGCACCATTGTATTAGAGAGTCACCAAAAAAAGGCAGCCGATCTTGCTGCTTCGTGTTTTATGAGTTTTTCTGTATAAATTTTTTTTTCTATCTGGTTAGTTTAGTTTGCTTTTATAGTTCTGTATTAATTATTATTTAGAGGGTTCCGTTTTGTTCATATACATGTGTTATGGCTACCTCCCGTTCTCGCTGACGTACCTGAGAAGTTTCCGGCCAAGCAACTTCCCAGGTGGTTTGCGAGCCGCTGCTTTCCTCACGGCTTCTTCAAGCTCGCAGAACTCCTCCTCGTTGTCACCTACTGCGTGCTTCACTCGGAATGATATTGCGTCCATGAAGGAGTTGAGTTCTTGTTCAGCGACGTCGAATCTGGCAAGCACGGCGGCGCGATGCTGGAGGTGCCATCACGGAACCTCGAAGAACAACAACTCTCCGAAATCAACCGTCTCCTCGGATTGTGACTCCATGAGGGTGTCGAGATCCATGAAGTCCGCGATGAAGTGCCTCCATATGTACTTTATTGCCTGGTACGGGTACGTGTTTGTGAAGTTGATGAGGACGCTTGTCTTGTATGCCTTCCATTGTCCGCATCGGGCGTGGATGCCCAACATGACGTTGAACTTGTTCTCCGATGTGACTTCAAAGTCGTGTAGGCTTATGATTGGCGTGTCGTCGATGATGAGTACAGTCGGAAAGCAAGTGACTGAGAACGAATTGGTCTTGGTTGCTTCAGACACAACAGCGAATATCTCAGGCATGATCGGTTTGAAACTGCGACATACCTCCGGCGACACCCATAATTGGTCTTCCTCGTCATAGCTCATGTTTTCCTCCGTCATATTATCGCCGCACGTCATCGTCCGTGATTGTGGTGGTTAATGCCGCAGGCAGGATGTAGAGAACCTCCCGGCGTTTGAATGACGAGTCGCTAGCGCTGTCAACTGAGTGAGACGTCACAGTGAATATATCAGGCGCACCCCCGGACAGTACGAGGTCCCAGCATGTCACTAGCGTCATTGGCATACTGCCGATAGGAGTGACTTCCCTATCCCCGACACCAGTTAAGAAACTTGCGTTTTTCTTGAATTCTAGTAATTGGGCACGAGACTTGCCAAACCTGTGCCACACAGCATACCCCACATCCACCACCACCTCCTCCTCCCCATCTTCTTCCTCTATCTGCACCGGACCCTCACATACCTCCTCAAGCGACTCGATTTTCTTCGGGAGTGGTTTCACACCAGGGACCTGCTGAAACATCAACGTGATCTTAGCAAGCGACGCAATCAACGCAAACCCCAACGACAAGAACTGCGCGAGCCCAAGGATCCCGACATACGCCCAGTACGCACCCCTGCTCAACGCAAGCACTTCCACCGCGACGCCCGCCATCTGCTTAATCGTAAACTCGGTTCGCGACGAGGACGGTTGGAGTCGGGTGATGTCGCGCTGTAACATGAGGATCTTGCGGAGCTTCCGCACCGTCGTGTTCAAGTACTTGTACCATCGCTGCTGCCGGTGCTGGTTTTTGGACCGGTGGCGGAGGAGGAATAATGTGTCGTATTCTGTGCTGAGCTCGTGGTGGATTGCTGTGTTCATTGGTGTTCGATGTGTGTGTGTGTGTGTTTGTGTGTGGATTAGGTTTCTACCCCTGATTTATTATTTTTGTTCTGGCGCCGTGAGACTAAATCTCGGGTGGAGGTTGCATCACCGCGCGATGCATACATAACGTTGCATTATCTGGACTTCTGTCTGGTTGACACAAAGCTACGTCGATGACTCCTTGTTGTTCTACTTGTAAATTCGCTGTCTACGCCTTACACGCATCTATAAATACTTCTAATGCTTTGAGAGCTGCTCCACTGTCGATCGACTTCCTGGCCAACTCGACACCTTCCTTCCAAGACCCCGCAAGACCAGCAACCACGGCCAAGCATGCAGAGTTCAACAAGATGTAATCCTTGATTGCCTTGTGGGTCTCCTCGCCTCTTAAGATCAGCATCAACTTCTCGGCGTTCTCTGCTGGTGTGCCTGACGCAACATCCGCCAATGAGTGTTCCGGGAGTCCAAAGTCAGAAGGCTGTATTTTCCCTCTCTCGATATTTCCTTCTTCGTCAACCAACCACGTCGATGTTGTCCCGCATGGAGACACCTCATCTAACTTCACGTCTCCAAAGACGACAAGCGTTCTTCCCTTGGATAATTTCGACGCAGCCATAGCATACGACTCGCCCAACTCTCTCGAGTTGACACCCAAGACTCTAGCCCTGAGTGGCATCGGGTTGATCAACGGACCAAGCACGTTGAAGATAGTAGGCACGCCGAGCTGAGATCTGATATGAGCCACCAATCCCATGCCCGGGTGGAACGAGGGGGCAAACAAGAAACAGAACTTGGACTTCGCGACAATGGCAGGCGTGGTGGTCTCGTCGACTTTCAGGAGGTCGACGCCCAAGGACGCCAACAAGTCAGCTGACCCCGACGTCGACGTCGATGCCTTCCCGCCGTGCTTGCACACGGGCAACCCCATCCCGGCGGCCACGATGGCTGACGACGTCGAGACGTTGAAGGTGTTCTGCCCATCGCCGCCCGTGCCCACAATGTCAATGTACCCCCTGGCGTCCACACTGTCCCTGGGGATGGTCTTCGCGAACTCCAACACGGTCGCGCCAGCAGCTGCAATGTACTCGGCCTCTTTGTCCAAGCCCCGCAAGCTCAACGCAGTCAAGAACGCACCGGTCTGGATGTCGTTCGCAGCGTCCTGGAATATAAGTCGTAATGCCTGGGCTAGTTCCTCAGGTGTGAGTGTGGATGGGGAGTGTACTAGCTTCTTGAGGAATGGTGTCAAGACGTTCTTGGTGGTGGTCATCGTTGGCTTTGGCTTGGTTTGGTTTGGTTTGGTTTGGTTTGGTTGGTTTGGTTTGGTTGGTTTGGTTTGGTTGCAGATTTTTTTTTTCATGAGTCAGAGTGTTTCTTTTTTCCACCGCCAGTTTCAACAACTTTGATAGCGATAAACAATTTTGTCTTTTTGTCGCGGGCTAACCATCCCACTGTGCTGCGAATACACATACCGTGTATTCTCAGTGTTTATATTCATACCGTGGTTCCATAGCTCTGCTTAACGTCTAGGTCTCTTACGAGGTTCGAAATCAATCTCAATGCCTCTTTTCTTAACACTGACCGACTCAAGAACACTGTCTCGTACTTTCTTCTCATCCCTAACGAGTCTCTCAATGAGTTCTTGTTCCTGGTCTCGCAACCTCTTGTGAGTTTCTTTCCCTCGGAACATGACCCAGCTGAAGAACTCGAGACTTGTTTCGTAGAACAAGTTCAAGTCGAGGGATCCTGGCGGGGAAATGGTACCTCTACGTTCAATGATTCGGGCAGTTACCGACTTGAATAGCGTGGTGATTGTCTTTCGTGAGAGTACTTTCAGCATTACTGTCTTTCTATGCTGGACGAACTTCCAAGCAATCTCATCACGCTTCTCAGGACCTAGTATCTCGTCCTCGCCAATACCAGCATCAAAGTCATCAGCTGTGTAGTTCGAATCAGCGTCAATCCCCTTAAGCACCTCATTTCAAGTACGGCAAGAGCACATCATCCCATTGACTCTGAGAAACTCTAACGGGACTTTCCAAGATCTCGTAGTTGTGTGACTTGATATAGTCAAGTATTTCCTGGGCATCTAGCGTGTGGGTCGAGTCCGCTACTTTCTTGGCAGCCGATCTGGACTTGGCTTCAAGTTTGTTGCTCTCTTCAGTTAGGTCCATGGTCATTAATTGTTGGTATTCTTCGGAGGGAGTCTGGCCTTGTTCGACTTTCTTAGGCTCTAGTTTCTTATTGAGATCATCTTTGAGTCTGGTAGCCCGCTCCTCTCGTTGCTTTCCTTTCACGTTCTTCCCGTGCTTTCCTCTCCCGTTCTTCTCGTTGTTTCCTTTCCCTTTCCACTCGTTGTCTTTCACGTTCCTCTCGTTGTTTCCTCACCTCTTCTTCCTGTCTCTGTTTCTTTGTTCCTTCTTGGTCTTATTTCACATTCTGTGCTTCTTCTTGTTGGCTCGGCCAACGACTAGTCCTAAAATCACCAATCAAAATCATACCACCATCACTCTGCAAAATAGGCCGGATTTTTGCCCGATTGGACACCACGAAAGAACTCACCAAGTCCCGGATTAGCCTCCCCGCTCGTCGACCTCATTCATTTCCTTCTCAAACGCATCACAGTACTCATTGACTTCCTGACGAAGCGCGTCTAGTTCATCACGGACAAGATTGCATCGCTTGATATGCCATCTCACGACTTCGTGCAAGAGCACGGATCCAAAATCTACTCCGTCGCTCAGTTTCGACTCGATTTAAACGCCATGCTTTTTGAAATGATCAACGTAGGTGTTCCAGATATGTTCACAGATAACCCCAGGGATGTTCTTGCCCATGTTGGCACTAACTGCCCCTTTGTACATGTTGAACCGAAGCAATACGTTATCGCATTCACTCTTGATACCTGACTTGTTGAATGTGTTCACGATCACGTCATCCGGCGACTTGACTAGGTCACCCTGATACATGATCTCCTTGCGAAACGGCCTCGTGTTGACCTTGTTGAAAGCGGGTGTTTCTACCAACACGCAGAATATGAGAGGTAGTACCTTCTTGAACTCCCGCCATGATTCCAGCGTGACGAAGAACACTGGCCATCTTGCGCCCTTGATGTTCATTGCCGTGATGTACTCCTGGACCCTCTTGTCGGATACCGAGCTAGATAAAGACGCGGGCGGGATATACAAGAACTGTTGCGTCTTGGGCGATTTAGACAGGATTGAGATGTTTCCGTTCTTTTAATCCTTCGGGTATTCAACTATCTGAATCTGTGATGATGAGCCTAGGAGCATGATCATGGGGTGAGGGTTCTTCCTTAGGAATGTTCCACGTGTTTGTAAATTGAGACGATCAACTTTGGGCTCAGACAGCAATTGAATCGTTGAGGAACTGTATCTTCCATACTCGATCTCACCTGTGCCATCATCCTCCAATACCGCCTCCAATGATCTTCCCTCTGTTGCGTTCCTGACGTGCGGGATCTCTTTACCCAAGTCAATGATTCTCGCCAACGAGGTGAGCCACCTATACCACAAGGCAAGACTCTGAGGCAGATCATGCTTAAAACTAAACCCAGTGTGTGCCATTTGACCTATCTTGATAATAACACCACCTAGTTCACCCAATTGCTCAGTATTGGCGATATCACAGGCTCTCAGATTAGATAACACGTTCAGGGGTCTCAAAAATTTCCGTAACGTCCTCACAGTGAGTGTCAAGTATTGATGCCACGTGGGGTGTTCGTACTAGTTCTGTGATAGCTGGTGAAGTAACAGTAATGTGCCACATTCGTCGGATAACTCTTGGTGGATAGTTGGATCCATGGCCGGTTGGTGGGTAATTGGTTGAAGCAAAAGTGTGGATTGATTGTTTTATTTTTTCCAGGGACGCCTTTGAGATTAGACTTTTGCACCCTGAATTTATTTCTCTTTGTGGGCTGTGGGTGCCAAATTGTATATTGTCTATGAAATATCTATGAAGCTAATGCCTTGCCTACAACTTTCCCTTCTGGATCAGCGTCGATCTCTTGTCTGTGTACTGGGAAAGTGTTGTACCCGTAGTTGTAATGGGTATAGAAAGTGGACCTGTCATAATCAGTCAATTCGTAACCATCCTCGAGTCTTTCTGGCAAGTCTGGGTTAGAGGTATAGTATCTGCAAAACCCAACTAATGCCTTATCGTCCGTGTCAACAGTCTCTTGGATCGCTTTCCAGTGGTTGATTTTATCATAGGTGAAACTTCCTCCTTCTACCAACACACCCTACCAATACTTTCTAACAAACTCAGTCGTGGGTTCACTAGTTGTTCCGTCCGGGTTATGTGATATCAAGGAACGCTAATGCTCTCCCATTATCAGTTCTATTCTGCAACTCCTTCACGATATGTGTGTAATCCTCCTCCGCGGTCGGGTTGACATACGGGACATGGAAATCATTAAACGGAGACAACCTCACGGCCAACTTCCCTAGACCAATAACAGTACACAAATGATCAATGAGCTCAAGCGCGAACCGTGCCCTGCCTTCAATCGCACCACCATACTTATCCGTCCTTTTATTCGTGGCAGGGTGAATGAACTGCTCGATCAAGTACCCGTTCGCACCATGGAGTTCCACAAAGTCCACGCCTGACACAATAGCCAACCTCGCCGAATTCGCAAACTGGACGAATATAATATCCATAATCTGCTCCTCCGTCAACTCCCTAATCGTGTTCCCTACTTCAACAGCAACTCTCTCCGCTTCATCAGAGTGGTATATCGCGCTCGGTGCCTTCAACCCCAATCCGTGTTTCTTGAGCAAATCCGGCTTGCCCACTCTACCACGTGCCCAAATCTGCATCGCGATCGCGCCGCCTGCCCCATGCACAGAGTCCACGATCTGCCTCCATGCCGCCACTTGCGTCTCGTTCCATATCCCAGGGACGTTCGCCTAGATCCTCAGCGTCAACGAGATCATCGCTGCCTCCGTGATCAACAACCCGCCAGACCTGGCACGGTCACTGTAGTACTGTTTCATCAAGTCGGTCGGGACGTTCTCGGGCGTGGCGCGATACCGCGTCGTAGGGAGGTGTACGATCTGGTGGTCGAGTGTGACGTCGCAGAGCATGAACGGTTTGAATAGGTTGGTGTCTGAAAGAGGGCGAGCCATTGGTGATGCTAGGAAGAGAATATGGGGGGGAGAGGAAAGGAGAATTGATGAGTGTTTTTATACTGGGATGTTCATAATCGTGCCTCCTGGATTGAGGTTGGAGTCGTTGAAGAAGTTTGTTAGCGTTGATTGGAAGATGAAGTAAGCGTTGGTGCTCCTGGTGATAGAGCAACGTAACCTAACTCCGCCGGCTTCTCGGTATTATTCCGAGTTACAGCCGAGACGGCACGAATGAATGGGGAGCGAGGTTTCCGGTTGTTCAAGGAACCAGTTAGGCTGTGAAGGGTCTGACATATGACATCTGGGATAGCAACTATGGAGTAGGAGCTGTATCTCATCTCCGATTCTATATTTTACTCTGACAGTTGAACCAAAACTTACATCAAAATCATCCACACATCCAATACTAACTAAGCAAATGAGAAAACTGTTTTGATACCAACCACTTGGGTTCTCTGGCTCATATAAGTGCCAGCGTAGAATGAATTGTCTAATGGTAAATCTTTCCTTTGTTAAGAATGTCATATCCTGAGTTCAATTAGTATTCCGGGTAACTAACAGCGATTAATATATAAAGAGCAAGAATTCCCCCTTGTCAAACAGACAACAAAACAAAAGAGAAACCTCAATCTGTTTAGCTTGCTTCGACTACAGACCTGTGTTATACATACAGGGTTTTTGGATGAACCTTCCTAGCGAACTGTTGCTGTATTTCCAGCATATATAAACCTTTGGGTTACTAATCCTCCATCACGTCTAGCACATTCGTTTACATGCTATTAATATACATTTGTACGTATTGTTGTTTGCTATATCATTATCGCCTATGTAGATACGCCGAACCATTCCATCTCACCCTCCAGGTACTATCAACCAAAGATGTCATCAATAGCGGATCCTTTCTTCTTTTTCTTCTTTGGCTTGGTGGTCTTATCTGGCTTGAGCTCCTTCTTGGACTTCTTGGATCCAAAGATATCGTTTATTGATTCATTCTTTCTCTTTCTTGTCACGTCTCTGTCTTTCGGATTCAGCCCTGATCCATCTACCGAGACTGATGAGTTAGTGATTGGTTCTGACTTTTCGTAATCCTTCCAGAGACTGTCGAAATGGCTAGCGAGATCGCCTTCAATCCCTTTTAGTTTGTCCTTGATTAGCGTCTCCCTGGCCTGATACCATTTCGTGAACTCAGCCACAACCTGTTGATTGGCATTGATTTCACCCTTGTTGTTCTTAGGTAGCTTTCTCAACTCATTGAACATGATCGTTTTGATTTCTTTGGCGACCCATAGTATCTCTTGGAACTTATTCTTCATGTAATCACTGGCGTATGCTTCTAGTTTGTGAACTTTCTCTTGCATTAACTCATGTAGTTCAGCTGCCGAGGGTCTATGTCCTTCATCACTATTGCTAATGACTAGCACATCAAATTCTGGATCTACCTTGGGTTCTAGCCTCTTTAGAGATTGCTGCAACACCCTTTGTATTTTATCCCATTGCTTCTTAGGCATCTTATAGGTGTTCCTGAATGAAAGAGTCATCTTCACTTCCGATTCCGGTACTGAATACTTACCCATCTTGATTGATACGCTTTGTGGATGCTTTAGTATTGTTTCCTTGGAACCTCTGCTTGCCACACCATCTTCGAATGGAATTTCTTCACCCAAGTCGTCTTCTCCAGTGCCGTTAACAACATTCCCATTCGATACCGACGCAATCAACTGTGGTTTCTTAGCATTAACTCCAGGAATACTTAACATCAACGAGTACACTTTCGCTAGCGATGCCACCAAAGCGAACCCCAACGTGATGTACTGTCCAAGCGCCAATATTGAATTGTACGCCCAGTACGCATCCCTACTAACAGTAATCACCTTATTAGCCAACGCCACGATCTGCTTCTTCTTAAACTCGGTTCTCTTCACGTCCCTTTTTGTTCGCTGGGTGTCGATCTGTAACTTTATGATTTTGCGCAACGTACGCAAGATGATGTTGAGGTACGTAAACCATTTCTGATGGTGGTGTTGGTTCTTGGACTTGTGATGGAGGAGAAAGAGCCCGTTATACTCCCTGACTAATGATTCATACGTCGCTTTATCCATGGTTTGATCATCGGTGGTCGGTGATGATGAAGATGATTTGCTTTGGTGAAACAAAACCCGAAAACGAAAAAAAAAAAATCGAAAATCATTGTATCTCATCACACGTCAAACACAACACCATCTAGAACACCATAGACAAACACAGTCATGTCGGAGATAATAACTCAGTCAAAAGTATTGCTAGACACAATGCAGCCCGAGCAAGCCGTCGAGTTGTTAGTCTCCAACCTAGAGGGCCACAAGGACTCTGTTCCGTACTTGACGGCTCTTGGGCAAGCATACTTGGAAGTCAACGAGGTCCAGGACGCCTACGACACGTTTGTGCGTGCGTGTGAGCTCGACCCCGAGGCGAAGGAAGGAGCAGAGAAGTTCTTGACTTTGGGGCAGATCATTGGCGGACGCGATGGATTGCATACTATTGATACGGGAATCAGGCTGTTGAAGAACAAGTTGGAGTCGTCGTTGGCTGAGTATCCTAAGGACTTGTTTGAGTCGGAGGAGGAGTACAGGAGTGATATCGTCAAGCAGATCACTCTGTCGGTTTCGTCAGAGATTGAGATCTGGATGACTGATTTGTGCATGGAGCCAGAGGCAGAGAGGATGTGTGAGGAGTTGATTGACTACTCGTTGAACATAGACAACAGGAACCCAGAGTCATACGCTATGTTGGCGTCAATTAGGATCTCACAGCAACGTAATGACGATGCCATTGAAGCTGTGCAGAAATCGTGGGAGTTCTACAAGAAGAAGATTGCGGATTTGGAATACAAGTCTGAACACGGTACTGCTAAGGAGATATTTGATGTTGGTATGGAGCATGCTGACCTTATCCAGCCATTGATTGCATTGGCAAGATACGCCATAGAATTGGAACAATATGACATTGCGTTAGAAGTGAGCGACAGTATCCAGGAGATAAACGATGGCATATTGGACGCCTACTACATTGAGATATTGGCATACACTTCTAAGGCCAGACAATTGCTGAACGCGCCAGAAATCCAGATGTCCGAATTGAGCACCCATCCAGATGAAGCAATCAGAGCACTCATGCAAGAGGCAAGGTATAGTGCGACGCAAATCCACAAGATTTTACAAACTGACGATGCCAGAGAGTTTGACGGTGAGTTGGTGCAGCAGTTGAACCAGTTGATGACTGAAGTCGGTGGGCCAATAATGAGTGAGTTGATGCCACCTAAGAGATCCAAGAATGACGATGACGAAGACATTGAGTGGGAGGACCTTGATGAAGTGGATTAGGAATGTCAAGAAAAACGATGTTTAATAGATTGCTGTTTTGTATAGCAGGAGTAATACAAGTGGTTTGGAGACTGTAATATGATCCTCTTGAACCATGGGATAGTCATACCCTTGTGATACTTAAAGAAGTAGGTCGTGTTCCTCTTGCCAGTGATTGCCAATACATGACAACACGTTGCAGCAACTCAAACCAAACAAAAAGAAAAATCAACAGATCACTTTCATCTTCATCTTAATCTTAATCTTTATCACGCCAATCATTATACAACCAACCAGGTCAGACAACGAAGCAATCAGAGAACTAAACAAGACCTGGAAGTCATACCAGGACAAGCTCGCCAACCTCGCCGAGAAAGAGCGTCGCGGGACCATGCTCGACATCATGCAAGTGGACGTTGCCCGCAACGACCTCATGATACCGATGATTGCCCTCGCGAGACGGTTCACCGACATGAAGGAATACGACAAGTCGCTAGAAATGAGCTCGGCAATCGCCAAGGTGAACCCGAAGGTGTTGGACGCTTACTATATCGAGATGTTGGTGCATATCTTCAGAGCCAGAGAGGCACTGAGGAACCGAAGGATCCAGTTGGCGCAGTTGATGTTGCACCCAAACCCGGCGGTCAAGAAAAACATACAGAAGCACATGATGGTTATTTCTGAGTATCGGATGATTTTGGAGAATGGTGAGCTCGAGGAGCACGACGAGGACTTGGTTCTGCAGGTTAGCGACGTGATGGTTGAAGTTGGCGGTCCTCGAATCTGTTGAGCGATGAGTGGAGATTATGGGGCAGTGTAGTATATAGGTTATATAGATGTGGTATAGGTTGTCTTTTGAATAGATCTTGTTAATGCCAGTGTGAGATGGATAAAGCCCCGCGATAAGTTAAACGCCAAAGAAAAATTCTGTAGCGTCATCACCAACAACATCATCATCAACACAGTCATCACCATTTATCAAAGAGATGTCACGAGCAGATTACCTAGCGAAGTATCTCAACAATCTATCTTCGTCAGAGAAGTCCAAGAAGAAGAAACACAAGAAGAAGGAGCATCATAAAACCACGATAACCGTCGAGCAACCAAAAGGACTCGTGATACCCAACCTTGAAGATGATCTTGAGGAGCTAGCGGAAAATGATGAGTTTGCTCCAGTTCGAGTGAAATCCAATGAGAAGACAAACAAGGGGTTCAAAAGAATAGACACGGGAGAGCTTGTCAACCCCGAGCAGCAACAGCAACTCACAGCGACATCACAGGTACAAGAGACTCCGAAAGACGAACAGCCAGAAACGATCTACCGTGACTCCACGGGTCGTATCATTGACATATCTCAAAGACAAGCAGATTTAGAAGCCGCCAAGCTCCGAAAGTCGCAAGAGAGGGAAGTCACGGAGGTCCGAACGAGCAGCGTTGACCAAGCCAGACAAGAGCACGAGGTTTTCAAACCGCGGTCCAGCAACTTCGAAGATCCGATGAATTCGTTTGCTGAGAAACATGAATACGAGGACACTGAGATGATGAAGTACGTGTATAGTAAGGGCGTCAATGTTCCGAACAGGTTTGGTATACCTGCTGGGTATTTCTGGGATGGCGTTGACCGAAGCAATGGGTTTGAAGAGTTGATGATTCGGAAACAGAACGAGAGGAGCTTCAATAAGATCGAGTCTAAGATCAACGAGACTTATGAGCTTGATCTTGACGTGTAAGTTGTGTGTACTGTATAGTTTTTTGCAATCGTGGAACAATAAAGGATTGGTGGAACGCACGAACAAAAGGAGCGTGATATTAAAACATCAACAAAACAAGAGGCGAAACAGAATAACCATAGCAATAACCACACAGAGACATACTGGACACGTCATGTCTGAGATTAAAGAGATCCCCGGGTTTTACTACGATGAAGAACGCAAACGATACTTCAAGATAACCAACGGTGCCATTCCTGGGTCTTCCTCCTCCTCATCCTCACTTTCCAAATACCATAACAACTCGGTCCAGGCAGAGCAGCACAAGAAACAAGCAGCCACACCAAAGACACCCATACGTGCCGGGTCATCTAAGGAAATAATAAAGAACCCACAGCTATTCAAACTCCCTGCCCGTCTACGATCCAAGTTCCTCACACCCAGCACGTCCAAACTCACTCGGTTCACATACACGCCTACAGGTTTGATCAACCTCAAGACGGGTTCCTCCTCCGTGAACCCCGACTTGCTACGTGCCAGACTATCCTCCGTCCCCAAGGTTTCGCCAAAGCACATCTCGTTGCTCACGCCGCGCGGGTTCGTGCTTGAGCTGATCAAAGACCATCTTGTGATATCGCGGATCGGGCTGGTTTCGGAGACGTTGGAGACGACGGGGTACGAGTACCATCCACGTTCGCTTGTGCTCCAGCACGCCACGGACGGCACCATCACGGAATTGACTCATGCCTGGCACGTGGCTGCGGGCGTGAATGTCCAGAACGTGCCGTTGGCGGCGATACATGATGCGGTGTGGGTGGATGACACGCGCATGGACGTGTTTCATGAAGTCTTGGATGGGTGTGGCGAGGTTGCTGTGGTGAGCTTGTATAGCCATTTTGCTGAGGGTGTGGGGAACTGCTTTGTAAGGTTCAATGGGATTGATACGAAGGGAGATGCGCCGGTGAATCATGATTATTCGGACCGGTTCACGGGGTTCATACGGTCCAGGATACGGTTATTGTCATCAAGCACCAAAGAGCAGCTAGAGAGGGCGTTCGGACTCCCGTTGTGTTTAAACATGGAGGAGTTGGACGATCCCAGTGTCGGTGAGGTCAATGAGATGATGATGTCGAAGGGGGACACGTTACGTTCGATAGCCAGGACCAACGACCTGATGCTTCGTGAAACCATCAAGGCGAAGAAACTCAAGGACTTCTTGCTAGCCAAGGAGATAGCTAGCTTGGGTGAAAGCGTGGTGATTTACAAGTATGAGAAGTACGTCAATCCGCAAGGCGCAAGGATACTTGACTGCAAGATCTCGAAACACGATAGTAGCTTCCACTTCCTCGTGTCCACTGGGTCGTTGGTTAGTTTCAAGTATAATGGGTCTGGAAGATTCACCAGGTTCAAGCACGTCAAGCTAGCAAAGAACTTGCCTCCGACGTCGCTGCTCTGCGTGTTCGACACCGTGAGGGTCATCAGGGCCGGAAGCAAGCTTACGCTTGTGGATAGCGAAGGAAAAACTAGACAGCTTGAAGGGAGGTACAACTACATGCGGAAGATGTTCTTGATCTCGTGCCGTGAGTTGATACTTGTTTTGAAAGATACTATTGTGTACTGGAACATCGAGACGAATGAGAAAGAAACGGTGATGAAGTACATGAATGACAATGATGCCAATCAGCAGTTTGAGATGTTTGGCAGTTATTTGGTTTATAACGTTGGTGATACGATCTATTTCGTCAATGTGCATACGAACGAGTCGTGGTCGGTGGATCTCGAGTTCCGGTTTAGGAGATGTGGATACTTGATGAATTTCAACTTGGTCAAGATTGTCAAGTTGGGAGAGATCAACACGAGGCTTCATTTGGGGTTCACTTTCTTGAATACGGAGGACATGACGACGATCTTTGAAACGTATCTAGTATAAAAATTAAAAAGTATAAACTAAATAATAATAAAAAAATCTATGTTGTGAATAAAATGATTTATAAGAAACAAGATGGAGAAGGAGGTAATGGTGATGATAAAAAAAATGTTAATGCCCATATTATTAAATCAAGTCAAAAGTTGCATCAGTCGTTAATACTTTTCTTTTCTAAGTGGTTTATATCTTTTTCATTCATTTCTCGTGGGGAGGAGTAGTGGTTCCAGTTTATTTCTTCTTCTGGATGTAGTTAACATAAGAATTATAGTTGAAGTTACCGAATTTATAATCAATGTCCAATAATAAATTAATAGCATCTTGAGATTTGTAAATGTATTGAGCTGGCAATTTCACCAAGGCATCGTTGAGAGTTCCGTTGGTGTTGACAATTTCTGACTTGTTCATCATGATCAAACGGTCGTTAGTTTCCTGGGAGTTGTACACTTGATCGTTGGTCAAGTTGTAAACACCTGGGTAGCCACTGATGGCTTTGAAGTTGGATTCTCTAGTCAATGGAGGATGCAATGGGAACAAGCTTTGTAACAATTCATAACTTGCTAATGTGAAACCAAATTGTGGAGATGATCTGAAAACTCTGGCCAAGGAACCCTTGAAGAATGCACTCAAACCTTCGTATTTCAAGATGGAAGCACCACAGTCCAAGATACCCTTGTACTTGATATCATTCTTCTTACCGGCAACTTGCAATCTGGTCTTGATGACATCGGCTGGGGTGGTGAAGAATGCAGCCGGAGCACCGGCCAAAGCACCAGCAACTAACAACTGCCATGTGGAAAGCTTCTTGCTCTTGGCTGGGTCATTTGGATCAAATCCAAACATGTATTTCTTCAAGTTCGCATAAGTTGGGAAATAAATAGCGGAGAATGGAACATCTCTCAACAAACAGGCGCTGGCACCCTTGTACAAACCTTTCAAACCCAATTGCCTAATGATTTGACTGGCATTCAAGTGCTTGTGTGGGATTTCACCCGGTTTGCTCAAGTTCTTGGTGTTACCTTGCATTTGCAATCTAATCTTGACAATTTCCAAAGGATTCGTGAAGATCACTTGACAAGCACCAGCGGAAGAACCAGCCAAGATTTCCCATTTCATGTCAATAGTACCATCTTCTTTAGTACCAAATCCACGAACCAAATCATTGACAGTCAATTTGATAGCCTTTTCTGGAGCAACACCAACTAATTGAGCACCCAAACCAGAGTACAAACCTTTGAAACCTTCGTGTTGCAAAATCTTCTTGAAACAGTCAAAGGAGTTGTCATACAAGGATTTGTGCTTTTGTGCTTGCATTCTAGTTTTCACCAAATCAATTGGATAGACGGCAGTAGCACCAATACACCCAGCAATGGAACCTAAAAAGAATGAGTACAAGGAGTCATAAAGTGGCCACAAGGAGAAGTTATCACTGGATTCGTTAGTTGAATGACGACTTTGTGGGTGTTCAAAGATTGGGGCCAAGGTACTCAAGTTGTTGTTGAAGTTTGGGTTGATGAAGGAAATCAATTCTTTACGTGGGACTTCGTCGTCGGTTTCCTTGTTGATCAAGTAGAATAACAAATCAAGCTCCAATCTCGAGACTGGTTTGAAGTTAGCGGATTTCAACAATGGATCATTCAAGTGGTTGTACAAGTCGGTCTTGTTGATAATGATGTCATCCTTGTCTTTGGTAGTTGGTGGGGTGTTGACAATGACTTCGTTGATCAAATCAACCTTGCTCAAAGCGTCGTAGACAAACAAAACATTGGACAAAGTGTAGTCCTTTTGCTTACCGAAGAACCCAGTAACATTGGTCAAGTTACCTTTCAATTTGTTGGAAATCTTGTGGTTCAAGTTGGTAGTCAACAATCTGACCAATTCGTCGCCGTCAATGGTCTTCTTGCTTCCAGCTGCAACTTCAAAGTTACCAATCAATTTGGTGACAGGCAAGTAGCTGATCAAGGTAACAAAATCGTTAAACTCGATAGATCCGCTTGGCTCGAAGAATCTTGGAAAGTAGATCCAGTTCAACTTTATGAGCTTTTGCTGGTAGTTTGGATCAATGGAGGAGTTGATCTTGTTCAAGATGTCAATACATTCGGAATAGGTGATTTTGCCATTGATGTTGCTTTTGCCAGAAAGAAACTCATACAACAATTTGTATTCACCATCTGGGGAAGTCAACGTCTTGATGAATTTCAACCAGTTTTCCTCGGTGACGAACCCTTTTTTCTCGGAATCAGCAATCAAGTATAAAAGCGAATAGGCCGATTTAGGGATATCTGTCTTGAAGGGCGATAAAACATCGACGAAATCGGGCAAGGTGATGATTTTTTCTTGGTTGGCACCAACAGTTGCAAACTGGTTGAAGATTTCTTTTGCCTTTAACTCAGCACTCATGATGACGAATATGTATGAAGTCTATAACGTGGGGGGGGGGGGGAGATAGGACGGAGGAGCAAAAACAAAAAAGAAAAAAAAAGATGAATATGTGATAAATATCAAAAAAAGAACAGGATAATCTCGAGGTGGGAAATATGGAGAGACGCCTGTTGTTGAGAAGAAAATTTGGACTATAGTTTGTGGTGGGAGGTTGACTCAGATGAAAAATTTTTGTGATTCAAGTGATGTTGTTTGTGCTGTCTTGCCTCGGTAGAACGGTATTAAATTTTTTTTTTCTCTTCTTCTGTCTCTCTGTCAATATCAGGGTTTTTGACTTTGAGCCGTTGTAGTGGAAGATGATGATGGTGGGGTGGTTACCAAAGGACGATGGGTACTTCTGAACAGGAATTGAAGTGAAGTGAAGAAGAAGAAGAAGTAGTGGTGGTAGTGGTAGTAGATTTGTAAAAATCTGGGGAAATTCAGAAAACAGGGAAAAAGGCAGGAAGAATTAAAAGGGAAAATCTGGCTTCTTTTTGAAACTTGGGAGAAATGTTGATTAATTTATTAGTTTGTGAAGTTTTTTCCTGTTAGGTTTCGTGTGTTTCTTGTTGTGGTGGTTGGGTTTTGTTGCAGTAGAAAGTGAGAACGGAAAATTCTGCGCTTCTGTTTCTTTTTCTCTGGCAGTAGTGTATATCTCTGAGGTGTGAGTGTTCGGCGTTATAACAGGGAAGGGTAACAGGTGTGCCGTTTCTATTGGATGGGTGATGAGTGGGTGATGAGTGGGTGATGAGTGGGTGGGATGTGGTTGTGGTTGTGGTTGTGTATTATTAGGAGGCTATTGGTGTGAAAATAAAATTTCACAGGTAAAAGAAATTCAAGCGCTAACGGGGCAACTCAACTGCTGCGACAAAAAGAAAAAAAGGAAAAAAGGAAAAATTTTGTTCACCAGGCAGAATGTCGCCCAAATGTCGTGTGAGCTTAAAACAACAACAACAACAACAACAAGATGGGTGGGAGAGATCGAGACCAAGGTTAGTCGAGGTGGTGGACCGTTGGATTGGGTGGTGAGTTGGGGGTATTGATTGTGTTTGGCAGTTGGATCGAGGTATGGCACGAGTTATTCGGTTGGTTGCAAAGTGGTCTGTAGTAGTGTGGCTTATGAGTGACGCGGCAGTAGAGACTCGAGCAGTAGATGTTGAACTATCTGTGTGTGGGGTTGACTACCTGATCTAACAAGTAGATCGACTTTAACCAATGAAGAAGAAGGGAGAAAGATGTTGGTTGTAAGAGTAAGAGTGGAAGTTGCACCAAAAGAACCTGTTGTCTGCGTTTAACATCTTTTTTTTTTCACAACCACTGGTAGGTTTCGTTATCAACCACAGGATGTGTTACACACCTGTCTGTAGTGATCATATTTTGCAACCCACACTTTGACACTATCTTATCTTGATACCTCGAGCACCACCCGGAGTAAAGACCACTATATCCCCCATACATTTCACCAATTCCCATGATATCTACAGGATCGGTTGTTAATCCTTTGGGCCGAGCACACTTGGGCAGATGCGTCTTTGGCAGACGACATTTTCTCCCAAAGCGTCGCAGAAGAAAAGAAAAGAAAAGAAATCCCACCCGAAACACAAACACAGAAACTAAAAAACGCAACACATCACAACCACACAGAGAAAAAATTTCCGTGCCACTGGACACTCCCACAAGCAAAAAAGAAACCGGTGTAATTTCCATGTGACTCTCTCCCATGTGACTCAACTGCCTACTGCAAGTCATTAAGTAACGTTGTATTTTTACACGTCTCTGCCAGAGATTTCTAGGAAGAACTTAACTCTGGTGATCTCGCCGGCTCCCCAAGAAAGTAAAATAAAAACACAAACCGCAACCGATCTGCAAATGAGGAGTAGCTGAGGGTGTTTTCATAAGAGCGGTTGTTGCATTGTCATCGGCAAAACTAGGAACACCAGACAATTTCCCCACTTTTTTTTTGTCTCTATGCTGTCTCTTCTCATTGTCTGTCTGGCGCTACCATGTGCACACCAAAGATAGAAAGTAAAGAAGCGCTCTTAAACATTGCCAACTAGAAATCACACACACTTAACTCCAGATGAATGAAGCCGCTGATTACTCCCCCTCCTCTTCAGCACCCCCCCCCCCCAACCGTTGGACTCCATTGGAAGTGTGGTGGGGGTAATGGAGTCCCACTGTAGTTGAAGAGCAGGCGCTATGGCAGAGATTGGCTAGTGTCGGCGTTTAGAGCAATGGGTTCATCTTATGGTAATGCGAGTGTGAGTCCATACCTGAGGTTCAATGGTGTTAGGTCGAGAGTTGGTTGAGTCCTTGGTTAGGAAATCTAGAGGGATGTCGAGTTGGTATGGGTGTGGGTGTGTAACATGATAGTGGATGGGTCGTGTGCGTCGTGATAGATATTAAAAATTCATCTCATGTACACGTCCTGTGCAAATCGCGAGGATACAAAAGAAAAGGGACAATAACAAAGAATCGGAAAGCCTTCAATACTCTTCCTGAATTTTTTTTTTTTTTTTATGAATGTTCACCATTTTCCATGTTTCCAGAAAATTGATATGGGGCCCAGTAGCAGCGTGATTTCAGCGACCACGGGTGGGACTCATGGCTTGAAGCGGGGAAGGATCGCCGTCAAGCGACAGCAGACCTATAAGCGTTAGCAACCAGGATATAAGTTCTTTTATTACTAACTCATTCATTTATATAGCGGTAAACTTCGTTTATCTATCTGTTTAATGCACGTCAAATATATATATTACCACGGTTTACATTATCTAGAACTCATTCATCAAACTGTAGAGTGCATGTATCCTGTCTCTAAATAACCACAGCGACCTTCATCTGTGTGTCTACTGCCAATTGACCACCAATGCCAGTGGCTCGGGTAGTGAAAAATCTCACTTGGAAAAAATAATCACATCATTATTCAAACTCCGCTACACCATCATCAAACATACAAAATGTCTACAGGATCATCAGGTACGTAACCCTCCTCCCTACCCCCATCCTCCCTGACATCCCATTACTAACACACACACCCTTACCTAGCCGGGAACTTCCGAAAATGGACACCTACACCGCCCGAGCGTGGCTCCTTCCCGCTCGACCACGACGGCGAGTGCAAGTCGTTCATGGAGAGCTACTTGAAGTGCATGAAGTTCACCGAGAACAAGAACGCGCCCAATTGTCGCATCTTGGCCAAACAGTACTTGAAGTGCCGTATGGATAACCAGCTCATGGACCAGTCGGATTGGGAAAGCTTGGGCTTGGTGAATTTGCCTGGTGAGAAACATGTCGAAATTGGTAAGAAACATAGTCTGGAGAATCAACCCAAGGAGAAAGATACGGCAGTACTGTCGTCGAAGGAATAGGATAGGATTACACGTGCATGTACATAGTTATTAATGGATACAGAAAAGTTGATCTATACACAGGTGTAACAAAAACTTTAGGATTCTTGTTTTTCAGTAGCAGCAGCTGGATATTCTGACCTACCACCTCTGTGTCCACCTCTTGGACCACCTCTGTTACCTCTTGAGTGGGTCCTGCCTCTATTTCCACCTCTTTGACCACCTCTGTGTCCACCACGACCGTTAGTATTCTTTTCTGAAGTACCGTTTTCCGAGTCCTGAGTGTCCGGTTCGGCAGCAGGTTGCGGAGCGTGTTGTTGTTGTTGTTGTTGCGGTGGTGCTGGGATAGGCAGTTGATATGCTTGTGGTGTGTATGCTTGACCATAGAAATTTGGAGGCATTGGGTTACCAACCGGCATGAAACCTGGATGTGGTGGGAATGGTGTTTGTCCTGGAATACCATAAGGAATTGGTACGCCTGGTGGTGGCAAACCTTGTGGCGGAGGCATTGGAACACCGCTTCCTTGGTTCATAACATTCGAGTAGATGCGTCCGTAAATCTGTTTGATTGCATTTGGATCAACTCTTTCGTCATCTTGTGGCTTGTCATCCTTGGCTGATTTGTCTTCTGATTCACCACTCGTCTTGTCACCATCCAGTTTCTTTCTCAACAACGACAACAACTCGTTAGAACCCTTTTGGTGTTTATGTGGTTCAACAGCAGTAACTTCCTCTCTCTTCGGCTCAACTGGTTGCTTAGACACAGCCGGTTGCAGTTGTTGAGCAGGTGCAGGCAGTTGTTGTTGTTGTCTTGATTGTTTCTTCTGGTATTGGGCGGCCCTCTTAGCTTCGAATGCCTTGATCTTGGCAATCTTTTCTTCTTCAGTCAACTTCTTTCTGTTCTTAGAGGCTTGGGAATGGTAAACAAATTGCTTGTTACTCAAGTTCAAAACCAATGAAGAATCAATAACCAACCCACGGCTGCTGTTCAACTTGCCACCCATGTTGTTACCACTCAACAAAGGCTCATCGAAGATGACACCTAAGGAGGTCTTACTGCCAACTGTCAAAATCGAAGCCACTGTACCCTTAGATAAAATTGGAACTTTACCAAAGTCTTGAACATAGACAACTCTGTCACCCAACTCAAATCTTTGATCGCTCAACAATTGGTACGATTCACCAGCGTTCAAAATGGCATCTCTTGGAACACCACGAATGTCCTTGTTGATCGTTGGGACTTGGTTCAAGATATAAGTATCCATGTACTGTTCAATGGCCTGGTAACTGAACTTCGTGAAAGATTCACTTTCTAAAGAAACTGGGATCAATTCACTCTTGACTTCTTTCAACCATGACTTGATCTCCTTGATCTCAGCCTTGTCCAGAATTTCGGTAACATCAGGAATGTTCTGTCCAACATTCTGCAAGTTCTTGAACAAGTTAGGGAACCTGGTCTTGTACTTGTTGATCAAATTGACTGCAAGTGGTGAAAATTCCCAAAATCTACCATTGGCCAGCTTCTTGGTGTATCCTAAAACCTTCTGTCTCTTACTTTCAAACTTCAATTCTAAACCAATGTTGACGTTTTGCTTGCCATCCTTCACCATAAACTGACTGGTGATTCTGGACAACAAGTAAGGACTGATCTTCAAGGTCTTGCTAACTTCGAATGATGGATAGTAAGTGATTTCCTTGTTTTCAATGGCCAACCTTCTCTTACCAATGTTTGGTTCGGCGGTCGATTGGATCTTGAAGATCTTGATGTTCAACTTTCTCTTGTCATCGCTGAATCCAACAACTTTAGCTGGAGATCCATACGCCATGTCACCCAAGAACACAACCTGCGAGTCAAGTGGGAATTCTTGATCGATTGGCAATGCTGGTCTCGAAGCGTATCTTTCATCCTTGTTGATGACTTCCTTGACAATCAACTGAATTGGATAAACCTCTTCCTCCTTAGCGTAGGTCTTGACGTAGGCTCCTTTTTGGTTTCTAATCAACCCACTCACTGGTTTGACATAGACCAAAGTATCAAGAGCACCTAACTTGACACCCTTTTGCTTGTCGTAGGAAACTCTGAGCGAGGACACGTCTGATCTAAATTGCTTTCTGTCATCGGCAGTTGCTTCGGTGCCAACAACCTTCTTCAATCCCGTTTCGGTTCTGTACGACTCGTACTTTGTCTCGTTATCCATAACTCTAACAACTCTGCATTCTCTCAAGAATGGCCACTTTGAGTAAACCAACTTGTTCATGAACTGCTGAGCAAATTGAGCAACAGTCAAATCAGCCCAAACATTCACAACGTTCAAAATCATGGACTCCGATCTTGACGGGAAGTTGAACACCTTGACATCATTAAGAGCCAACTCGGATGTAAATGGAACTGAGTCCAAAGTAGGGAACCCAGCTAACAAATCCAACCCTGTTTTGGCACCGTCAATCAACCCAATCTTTAAGTTTTCGATTTCTGGCAAGACAAACTCCTCCTCATAACACTTGTCGTGCTCGAGGTCGGGGAAGAACCCTGGTAAGGAAGTTGGATACACGTGATCAATTTGTGGGTTGTGGATGAACCTGATTGGATAACCATAAGAGTTTCTGGCAGTTTCATCTGGAGTCAACTTCTCTTCGATTGGTTTCAAGACATCAATCAACTTCTTTTCATCAACAAAGTCCAACAACACCACAGCTTCCCAACTTGCGGTTTTACCATTCATATCGATGTCAACTTCGTGTGGGTAGAAATTTATAATAGGCGACTTCTCGTCAGTCATCAAAGGACGGTAAACCAATGGCATCAATTTTCTTGATCTTGCTGGCAACACAGCCATTAATTGTTCAAATGGTTTAAATGGGTGAGATTTCTCAAACGTCAAATCGATATTGTTGTCAATCAAGTACTCCAACCCAAGGGAAATGTCGGAAATTCTTGGTGCATAGTGGTACTTGTAGAACCAGTTCCAAGATGGGACACCACGGTAGTAATAATACAAAACCCATTGCAAACCTTCAACGTAATGGGTTGTCAACTTCAACAATTCCTCCTTGTCGTCCTTGATCGAGAAATGCAACTTGCTCTTGTAGTAATTCTCTTTCCAGTCTTCAAACTTCAGGGAATACACATTCTTAGTTTCGTTCAAGACCTCTTCACTTTCAATCAACTCGGCTGATTGGTACTCCTTGATGGTTTTTCTCAACTCGCTTATCCTATCGTCACGCTCTTCTTCAGTCTCGGTTGGCGTTATACCATCAACATCAATCTTGGCTTCATAAGTGTCGTTAGCTTTGGAATGTATAATCAAGAATCCAGCTTGCAAGGCAAATTCCTTGATGAAATCCAAGTTGTTCTCAACGTCTTCCTTGTTCAATGGTAAAGTTGGCAACTTGCCTTCATTCTCCAAAGTCAACAATTCTTCGATTGGCTGGGAGGCCCATTCCATAAGCCAAGGCTTGATGAACCCCACCAACTTCTTTTGGTCTTTCAAGATAATCAACTTACCCAATTGTTGACGTTTCTTTTCCCCGGAAATTGAAACATCGTTCAACTTCTTGTTGAACCATTCAACATCAACTTCTTTCTTTTCAAAGTTCTCAAACTCAAAATTGGATAACTTCTTGAAATAAATGTTCAATCTTCTCAAATTGATCTTACCATTCTCATTGATGTACCCATCACTGTCCAACAAGGTTTGCTTGATAACGGCAATCAACAATGGGAAAGCCCCCTTATTTATAAACAAATCGGGCAAGTTAGGCAAGAAATCGTTACCGATAACGTACATAATCAAAATGAAATCGTCCAACACTCTTTCGAAATTGTACTCAAACTTCAACTGGTTCTCCAAGTCCTGGAACTCCAAGCTCAAATACTCTCTCAACAAAGATATATGCAAAAGGAAGAACCTCTGGTCATTCAAATCCTTGTCTCCAAGACTCTTCTTGGATGGACCAAAAGTAACCTCTTCTCTCAACAATGCAAAATGAGGATCATGGGTAACCAAACTCAACATGATTAAATCTGCATCCAACCCATAAATACAATGTCTCAAGTTTGGATTGTAATCCGGCTGCGATCTCACGGATCTAATATACTCCATGATCTTATGCTCACCTTCTCCAGGGACCTCATGTCCACTCAAAACAATGTCAATGTTTGCCCAATTCGAATCCTCCGTGATCTTCTTATGAATGAAATATTTCAAATTTATCGTCAACTTGCTCATGAACTCGGTACCTGGAGTGATGGAATTCGAATCAAACGGATCTTCCTTAGGTATGACTTCGCCGTTCTGGATCGCCTTCTTCAAGTTTTCTTCGGCCTCGTAAGCGGTTCTAAATCTACGAGCTCTCTGCTGGTTCATCTTGGCTCGTGGTGCCACCCCGTCAATAGCCATGTAGAATGTTTTTTTGGGCTTGATGATCTGGAACAAGTGATCGATGTAGTTGAAGATGGCGCTGTACATCTGATCGTCCGTGAGTCTTGTCAACGTGTCGTCGTTGGAATGCGTGCATGCGTGTAAGATGGAGTTCATATCAAGGTACAAGTTGTCAAACTCTGGGATTTGGTTCTCATCTATTAATTGAGAAATCAATGGCCATCTCTCCGAGATGAATCTAAAGAATTTTGGAATACCCATGGCGGTCTTTTTCTGTTCTTTCTTGTTTTAACTCTGTTTTGTAGTAGTGGTGGTGGCGGTGATAATAACGGATATTCAGGTGGGTTATCTCTAGAACACTAAAATAATACAACTTTTCTGAATTAAATATACAAAATAACAAGAACAAATGGGTGTGAAAAAGGGGATAGGTATGTGTAGGATGAAACTGGGGATTGGTTGTAAAGTTTTTTTTGTTTGCGTTGTCTGGGTTGTTGATGCTGAAAAAAAAAAAAAACTTCTTCGTTGGGTTGGAGTCGTTGATGATTTCCATGCAAATGGAACGAGAATTTTCTAGACAGGGAGACACGACTCACGTGATTACACATATAAACAATCCCAGCGACTGCAAAAGAACAAGATAGAGGTAGGGAGGAGGCAAAGTAGCAACAATAACAATAAAAAATATAATCAAAGACCTATACAATAATAAAATTTCCTAAATCCAAACATATAATCAAGTAAAAAAGAAGAAGAAAAAACCAGAAATAAACAAAACAGTTGAACGGTAACTCGTTAATAAAAAAAAAAGGAAGAACACACTGGAACTAGTATTAACATCTAAGGTTGGACGAAAAGAGACTTGTGGTGGGGGGAAGGGGAGTAGGGTATAATGGATAATCAGGCGGACAATTTCTCGACCACGGATTGGAATAATTTCTTTCCATTTTTATAAATCTCCACGGAGTTATGGTCTAAAGTAGCTTTAAATTTGGGGGCTTCTGAATGCCACAAGCTGACCAATTCTCCCCAACCTTTGCCAACTTTCTCTTTCTGGTACTCATTAAACACCTTCATGTTCTCAATAAAACCACTAGACAACACCTTGGCGTGTGCACTTTCTTGCCTGAATATCACTTCAAGATTGTGGTAAACATCGTTAGAACCAGCTATTATGTTCTTGCTCCAAATCTTGGAATACAGGCTCGTGGTATTGTAGAAAATACCCATGTTGGCCAACCCTACTGCTTGGTACTCGACAGCCTTGGCGTAGCCAATCTTGCCGAACTCGTCAAACTTGTTCAATCCCACGGTGCTATACTCAGTCCACCACTTGCCCAAATTGTCCAGACTCGATTTGCCAAACTCTTGGGTTCTGGCCCAGAACAGGGCACATTGTGGCACGAGTGAGTTTGTCGTAAACATGTTGACATTGTCAGCAAACAAGCTCAATTGCGGAATCACCTCTTGGTCGATCTTGCCCTTAATAAGATTACCAAACTTGAACAACTTGTTGATCTTCTGCTTCTTGCCAAATATGCTGGCAGATGAGACATCCTCATACAACAAACTGTTCCAGACTTCACCCAACTTGTCAATAGAACTAACTGGTTTAACTGGTCTAGGGAACAAAAGGTAGTTCACGGTGAAATAAGCCGGGATGATTCCGACAATCATGGCAACAAAAATATAGTAGTAGAGGTAATCAGAATGGGCCTCCAAGAAAACCTGCAACTGTTCAACAGCACGAATCAACAATTTCTTATTCTTCTTTGTCTTTGGCTTCTTAGTTTTTGGTTTCTCTGGAAGCAATGGCGACTTGACGTCGTTTGGAGAGCCAATGATAACTTTACTACCATCAGCCAACAACTCAATAGTGTCATCCATATCATACCCAACGGATGACGAAGCGGAACACGTAGTAGCACTGTTACTAGCACACCCTTGTTGTTGTTGCTGTTGCTGTTCATTGATATAATTATCCAAATGAACCTTGGCAAAGTCATGATAGAACTGATTAGACTTCTGTTTAATCGAATCATTCAAATTTTCAAAAAACTTGATCTTGGAATCGACATCAATCAAATCCTCTTCATCCCCCTCCTCATCGTCTCCTTCTCTGCTGCTTATAATCGAGCCCGAACTAGAAGCAGATCCCGAAGGCGTCGAGATCGTATTCTGCGAATGTTCAAGATTCTCAGCGTCATCCAACGTCTCCTGTTCATCAAACCCACTCGCTGCGCTCCTACCAGACAATCCGATAATGAACTGGCGTGGAACCTTCAAGGACTCCTTATTGCTATTGCAGTCACTGAGGGCGCCGCCACGCTGGTACTCGAACGAGCTGGTGGTTGATCTCTCGTCATCGATATCGGACGAGGACGAGATAATGGACCAGTCCTCGTCAGCAGGGACAACCTTGGGACCGGCGTGGGGTGGTGGTGGTGGTGGTGGGATGTCGACGATGGAATCGTAAAGTGTGGTGTCGTGGTGGTGGTCGTCGTGGCAAGTGGTGGCAATTTTTGCGTGATCATCTTCAATGTGGTTGTTCTCCTTATCACCACTTGATCTGGCGTGGGCCAATGCGGATTCAGCTTTAGAGTTAGACATGGCTAGTGTGATCTCTCTTCTTTTCTTGTATAGATGGGTGTTAGGGGCGTTGGTTGGTCTCTGGGTCTCTTTGTCTGTTCTATTAGAAATAACAGGAACTTTTAATTGTGTCTAGTGTAGAGTATGGGTTGTAGTCTGTCTTTTTTTTTAGTATGTTAAATGTGTGATAAGGGGGGAGACTGAGCAAAGGAAGTTACAAAAAGTGAATACGCAGTATCACAGGGTAGTGTCCAAGCACACAAATGCAAAATACAATAAGTCACGTGTTTTGTAACCAGGTACACACTCCCCCATATTCCCAAATTTCACGTCACCTCACTCGCTGTGTAGGTACAAACTCCGTTGTCAAGTACTGATGATCGTTCCACCAACCACTTTCCAGAAATAATCCAACAGGTAGCCTAGATATCAGTATATAAGCAAAAACCCTGCGGATTAACCCAGATTCTTCCCACTCCACGAGGAGCCCCCACCCCCATATCAGGGCAACAGCCAACCAGGAATACAAGGAACCTCCCCCGAGAAAAAAAAAATACCACAGAACCCACCAACAATAGAAACTCTAAACCAAAAAGGAGTGATGCCCATCCTCCATCCCAAACGTATATCCAAAGCAGTCGTTGCCACCTCGTTAGCTTCTTCTTCTCATAGTGGGATTATCTCCGTTGGTTAAAAGCGAGTCACGTGACTGGTTTTTATCCCCGGATTTTAAACTTCCATGGTGGAATGAACAAATTACCGTAGCCGAAATTTTTTATTATTTTTTGTATTGTCGGTGAAGAGCCTTGAAATAAAACGTTTGTTTACAAACCATGAAATCGAAGGAATTGATAGTTATGACGGTGTTTGGAGAGAGGGAAGAAGTAGTGGAGAGGTAGGTATGTGGATTGTTCAGTCAACTGGGGTTTCGTGTTGGTGATCAAAGGGGAGAGTGATGAATCGGATAGATGAGGTTTAGGATCTTTTTGTCAGAACTGGCCCACCGTACCCGGTAGGCAGGTAGGCAGGTAGGTAGCTTATCTATCCATGTAATTTGCGGAACTGCCTAATTTCTTAAAATGAAGTATAAAAAATAAGGGAGAAGGTTTAAGAAGAGATACAGATTAGCCATGCGACATGAATTTGAAATTAACCCTAAACCGAAACCCAAGAAACAGAAAAAAAAATTCAATTTCAAAATTCGGAATGCAAAATGCGAACCCCGGATGTGCTCTCTACCCGGAATGGCATGAGGGCGGTCTCCCATACTGAGAGAGTTCTAGGGGTTATGCCATAGTGACTAAGGAGCCGAGAGAATGCCTGTTAAGTCATTACACCCCTTTCTAGACCTTACCCCCGTCGAACCAAACACACACACAGAAGTGGGTCTGGACAAGAAAGAATTTCATGAGGCGAAGCAAGAACCACACTGCGCATTCCACATTGGCCACGGGGAGTTCCTGGTGGGAGAGAAGTGGCACGTTGTGGCGACATCTTTCTTCTCCATTGCTTCTCCGTTTCATCACAGTACCGCTTGCAGAAATCCAGTTTGTGTAACTTTTGAATTCTTTTTTTTTTGGATGCGAAAAACCTCCAGACTGAGACGTAGGAAAAGTAACACAAGATCGATGGCATTTTATGCACTATGTGCATACGCTTACATATATCCATTGCACATTGCACACCTGCCACTTCAAACTTCCATGCACAATACGTTAGATATCTCACCAACGGCAATTATGACGTAAACGAGATATCTAAAATTTCTTCTCTGTAAAACTAAATACTAATTATATATTACTGCTCTCTGTCGTGCGAATTTTTGGTTTGTTTTTTAAGAAAACTATTAATACAAGAATACATAAAGGAGAAAGAAACATTATGAAAAGAAATCAACCCCCCTGTTGTAGTGTAGAAATAAAATCAACTTTTCTTCTATAATTAAATATCATGTAAAGCGTGCGCCGTATGTGTATGTGGAAACTCTTGCCGAGATATCAACTTTACGTCGTTCGTCCCCACTGGACCAATTCGGACTATTTGGGATGGTCTTTGGCTTCTTCTTTCTTTTCGAGGTTATTTATTCGATTGTTCAATTGTGCCAAGCTGTCCTGTAACGACTGGGTGTAATTGTACAACTCTTGGTATCTTGAATATGGAATGTACTGGCCCTGTTGATTCACGTGTCCCTGGCCTTCTGGCGGTGGTGGTTGTCCCTGTCCTTGCTCTTGTCCCTGGGTTGGTTCTCCTGTAGGTGTTCCACTTTCCACTTTCACACTCTGACCTCCTGGTGGTGACTGTTGTCCATACACTTGTTGCTGTCTTGGACTCAATCCAGGATGTTGTTGCTGCTGTGGCGGTGGTGGGGGTGGTGGTGGTGGAACCCCCAGTTGGTCAAAATACCCATTAATCATGTTCTGCTGACCGGGACTTCCTCTCTGGCTATTTCCTCCCTGGTACGGTTTCAATGGCTGCTGTCCCTGGGCTCCCGGTGGTGATGGTGCTGGGTGTGGTGGCGGAGCCCCTCTTCCGTACGGTGATGGATACCCCTGCTGGACCGGTTGCATGGCAAATGGTCTGTATGAACTCGAGGCTACTGTTGGAGGAACTGTCACTGCACCTCTTTGCAATTCCTCACCGGGCTGCGATGAGGACCCAACACTGATCGGCGGGATATGGGGGGGTGTTGGCGGTGGTGGGACACTATGTGCGTGTTGTGGGTTTCCTTGTGTTGAAGGGTGGGGGTGTTGGCCGGATTGTAGGGGCGCTTGAAACGGAGTTCCGTGTTGGTGCTGAAATTTAGGGATTGACAATGACGGGGGTCCTTGAGGCGGGTACTGTGGATAAGCAATGTAGGGATAATGGGGATCTTGGCCTGGAGCTGGTGGCTGTCCTGGGATCGGTGGTGGACGAGCTGCCCCTCCTCCTCCTCCTCCCCCTCCAATTAGGTGCTGTTGGGGCTGATGATATGGCAGGGGATGGGGTGGATGATGGACTGGGGGCGGGGCACCGCCTGGTGGCTGGGAATGGCTCAACGAAGGGGGGGGTGCCAGTCTGGGTGACCCTTGGCCAACATGACCATGAGGTGGGAACGGTTGTAGTTGGGATGCAAGGGGCAGATGTTGCCCTTGTTGGTGGGGAGAAAGTTGTGGTTGCTGTTGTTGCGGATGCTGGGAATGCTGGCCGGGATGTCCTGGTGTTGGCCCTTGTCCTGATCCTGGGGGTGGTGGTTGGTGATGTGGTCCTGGTCCTGGGGCTACTGGGGTTGAATGGGAATGCTGTAAGGGAACTCTAGAATGTTGATCTTGATACGAAGCCTGGCCATGTTGCAAATGTTGGGGTTGTGAAACTGAGTGTCCAGGCAAGGGTGGCCGAGGATTTGAACCTTCTTCACTTGTAGCAGGTCTTGCTGGTGCTGTACTTGATCCACTGGGTCTTTTGTTGTGATCAGCTGAGGGTCCTTCATTTACTCCACTCAAGCTGGCGTTCCGTTTCAGTCCGTATCCATCGCTGGTGGTTGGTGGTGCCGCGCCGTGATCAACAGATTCCCTCCGAGTTTGTTCGTCTCCCTCAACCATAGTTCTGAATGCAGTTCCATTTAATCCAGTACATGCATTTGCCGAGTTTTGATGTCTAGTTAAAGCATCAGGTCTGGCAAATCTCCTTGAACACTTTGAACACGCGTACGGTTTTTCCCCTGTGTGTAGTTTCTCGTGTCTCTTCAAATCATGAATCCTTCTAAATCGTAGATTGCACACTTTGCACACATGTGGCTTTAATGACGAATGGATCAACTCGTGACTGACCATGTTATGCTTTCTTGTAAACCCTTGGGAACATATTTTACAGAAATATTTTTTCATCAATTTTGGCTTTGTGGACGAGGAAGTGTCCATGAACGACGAAGACGTGGGAGATAGTTGTTGGTCCAGTTGCCGTAGGGGTTGTTGATGAAGGTGGGGGTGTTGTAACGATTGTTGTTGTGGTTGTTGCTGAATTTGGTGATGTTGTTGAAACTGC
Source organism: Candida pseudoviswanathii (assembly GCA_030565125.1). NCBI lineage: Eukaryota > Fungi > Ascomycota > Pichiomycetes > Serinales > Debaryomycetaceae > Candida > Candida pseudoviswanathii. Next base: position 31,615 of record JAJMBE010000048.1, on the reverse strand, counting down.
AGGTGCTGTTGCTCATGAATAGGTAGTAGTCGAGATGGTTGTGGAGGATGTAGTTGAGTCGGTAGAGTTGCCTGGTTTGGCTGAACATGCTGTATAGGCTGATGTGGGCGGTGTTGTTGTGGTGGTTGTTGTTGTGGTGGTTGTTGTTGATGGTGGCTGTCTGAAAAACTCGTACTCGACAAAGTACCCTCAGACGACGAGGTATGCAAGGGTATGCCAGTCGACGAGGCACTAGTCAACTGAGTTTCAGGACTCAAGACCCTGTGGTCAAAGACTTGACCGTTTGTCAACTGTTGAATTGGCGGCAAAGTTGGTTTCTTGGCTGGATTCTCGGTAGGCTGATCATGTTCCTGTTGTTTATTGTCCGAATCCATTTCTCAAGAACAAAAGAAAAAGTCCCAGGCACACCAATTCGAAAAAAAAAAGCGAAAAAGGGATACAGGGATTGGATGAGACTTCTTTGCAGTTCCCAATTCAATAGGAAGTTGTTTAGTAGTATTCTCGGTGGACTGATCCTGTTGTTTGTTTGACGGGGGACGGTTGTTGTGATTTTCGTCCCTCAGAAAGGTCCTTTGCCTTTTTTTGCTGTCGCTCTCTCTCTCTCTGTTGCGCTGGTGGCCGTGGGTCGCTCACAGTCTGATGGATTGTCTGTGGTGGTACAAGCTCTCTTGTTTAGTATGGGAGGCACAAAAGAAAAAAAGAAACAAGGCGGAAGGGAATATCCGCTGACGAAACCCACTTCAGTAGTTTGAGTGTAAATACTTTCAGGCTAATCTCCCAATGGAAACTGATAGATACTGTGTGGTTGATCAAGACTCTTTTGGCGAAAAGAAGAAGAAGAAGACTTAAGAAAAAGTACAGCCAGTTATAAGAAAAAGCTTTCCAATTTCAAGAACACAACAGCAATGGGGAAAAGCAGACAAATTTTTTGCTTTTGGTTTTTGTACTTTGAGTTGTCTTCCGTGTTTCTTTCTTGGTAGAATCTCTTGTGTTGTAGTGGAGGACTCTATGTTAACAGGTGCTTTGTGGAATGGGGATGCACTGTATCTAAATGTAGTGGTTGGTTTCTTCTGTGGGACAAAGTGCAACAAAAAAAAATAATGAGCCAATGGAAATATGGAAATGTGGAAATAAGGAAATATGGATTTGTGCACTATATTTTTACTTCCTGCGCTCTGTTGTAATTATGTACAATGAGTGGATGGTGTATGGAATGCTATGATTGCTAGTGGGGGGCGAGGGAGATCGGTGATGTCAATCGGGTAATTCCGAGGTGCTACTCTTACTAGTGGAAAAGGAAAGGAACAACGGAGGACGTGACAAAGACTGATCAAAATCTAATTGAACAAAAAGAAAATGATGTAATTCCGACTGGGTGATGGGGGGTGAGGTGCGGATTGTCTAGTGTGGAAATCTGCAAGTGGGTGATTATAGTTGTTGGAAGATAGTGATAGTAAGGGGATGCAATTGGGGTTTTAAATAAAAAAATTGACGATATGGTTTGGTGTAGGATGGGTTAGGTGGCTATATATCCGCTTTTGGTAATAGGGTAAGAATTGTCACTGGGGTTTTCAGTTGTTGGTGTGTCCCACACGCACAGTCTTTTATTTTTTAGCTTAGGTTTTCTTTTTTTTGCTTCACGCACACGCACTCACTCACTCACAATGGGTCTAAACGGATGGGTAGGCAGGTATCTTCTATAAAATAAACAACAGTACTCACAAGAAGATGAAACAGACGGTTATAGAAGGTATTATCATTGACCAATGAGAAGGAGACAATAATGCTGAGTGGGGGTGGCGTATGGGGAGGACAAACACGGGTGGTATTTTTCAGGTAGTGAGTGGGAGAGAAGGCAGGTGGAAAATATGAAAAATAGTCACTAAATCAATAATAGTGAGCTATGAGATGGCGATGTGGGGGGGGAGAGGGAGAAGATAGTAGATGAGTAGTGGGAGATGTTGACGAACGAAGACGAAATAAATCAAAAGAATGAAATAAAGCAAAAAAAAGACAAAAAACTGAAATGGAAAAAATTGCAGGAAATATAAATAATATATATTAATTCACTTTTATTCACTAAACCCACAGAGACAACAAATACAAAAAAAGAACAAAGGCAGAAGGACAGAAAAGAAAAAACTCAGGTTGGAATATTTCACGTAACCTAACCTAACCTAACGTAACTTAACGTAACTCAACCGCCCAAATGCTGTTTGACTAGAATCTTTATTTGTATTTAAAGTTTTCTATACAAGTCTCCTCCCCCTCTTACCATTACTCTGCCTTACACTAACCATAAGAAATAGAAAAAAAACTAAAAAGAAAAAGAAATTCAAAAAGAAACTCTCGCCGTGCTTTGTGTAACCACCCACTGGTGCCTATTGTTTGTTTGTTTGTTTTGGAGGGGTTACATGAATGAACAAGAATTTCAAGAAATTATGCATAACACGACCCACGCAACCACAACCACAAAAACCTTTGGAAAATTCCACCCTCTACATCTTACTTTCGGCACAGCTGCATAAACAGCTGCAGTTTAACCCCAAACTGCACTAAACATTAAACAATCCCATCCTTTTCCCAAGACTAAATCAACAATAGGGGGCCTTACTCCCTTGCCTTCCCTTGCCTTCCCTTCCCTTCTCTCTTAACAAAAAAACTTTATCCTCCCTCCTTTTGTGCTCGTTGCTCTTGTCATGATGGCTCACCAACACCCCCAAGAAACAACAACAACGAAGAGGAGGAGTAATAGAGGAGTAGATTTATTATTAGCATCTCTAAAGAAAAATTCAAATCCTGGTAATATTATCTACCAAGAGAACAACCGTAATTGTACACTTTTCTTCTCATCGGGCAAATTATTATATTATTATTATTATCTTCCATTGGTGTCAGTCTTAAAATTTTTTTAAATAACGAGAGCACACACTTGCCGTGGTGACTATGTTGTAGGTGATGGTGATGCGGAGATGGAGGAGGGGAGGAGGGGGAGCCACAAGCTGTTGTATTGTCTGATTTGTCGATTTGAAGTAAACCCGCACATAGGAAGTGAGAGCTTGAAGTATTCCGATGCTTCGAGTTCCAAATATCTAGGGCTGTCTAACGAAGCCATTCAATGAAGAAAGAACACCTTGACGTGCTTAGTCAGTATGTTAAGTGGGCTAAATTGAAAAAAAAAAAGAAAAACAACTGGGAATAATGATTTCCGGGGGGATTGAAATGGGACGGCTATGTAGAACTGACTAAAGATTGCGATACATATAACATCAGATAGCCAGGATGGGAGATTAAAGTTTGCTTTATTATTAGCAAACTATTGGAGAGGATATATCAAAAACCCATGGAAGCCATTAATCATGAACGTGTGGAAGTGCATGTTATGAAAATGGCGAAGTATGGGTGTGTATGTCGTAATAAGAGGTCACCGCCTCCTTCTTCTTCTTCTTCTAGCCACGACGGTTCCGTACCCGCCCTGTGTGCCACTCCCCAATCCACACCCGCAATTACTATTTGTCATCATACTACCATATTCTGGACCGTTACCTGTACGTACGTCCTTAGTTGCATAAATTTTCTTCCCTTTGTGCTTTTCGCAATTAGATTTGTACGTCAGCTACATGAGTTCATCCAACTGGGTACAACACATGGACAATGTCAAGACTACAAAGACCACATCCGTCCATACACAAGCAATAGCCTAAGACTCCCATCCGTATCGCACAAAATCAATCCTGATTCTTAAAAGGCAAAAAAAATACTACTTGGGTTTTGTGTAAGTGTATTTTTTGGTTATTGATTTAACCAGTGCTACATAATGTATGTTTCGGATTTCGCCAATGTTTATTAATATCCGCCTAACCGGGAATCCCCCTCTCTCTTTCTCTTTCTCTTCCTCTTTCTCTCGCTCGCTACCTTTTGTTACCCCTTGGGGGTTGCTTTTTCTCTGGGACGTTGCCAAAGTGGTAGGGGAAGCATACTTTAAAAGAATGGGGACATGTCAGATGGTGACGTACCTTTTCTTACCAGGAACACGGAAGTGTGGGCAACGTACGGCCCCCCCCCTAACACAACGAAAAGCTTAAAAAAAGGAAATCACGACTAAAAATAAAAGAGAAACCGTCTAGTGTGTGGATGGATTGGAGTAACAAAAACAGCATAAACCAAAACAAACTCTCACCTCACCAAGGTTTTCGGTCGAATGATTGTGGATTGGTACATCCACTGGTGGGGGCGAGGAGGCAGGGAGGGAGAGAAAAGGCAAAATAAACAAAATGGAAAAAGTTTGTTTGTGATAAACTTAGAGTTCGTTTACCCTTTTTCTTGTGTGGATGGAGTTCGTTTTGAAAAGGGGGATGCCACGAACACCCCCCGGGGATGGAAAGAGGAAGACGTATCGCTGATATTGTTCCGAAGTTTTCTGAAAAATGCTTCGAGAAATACGAGAAAACGCCATATCCTGTACTACGCTCATCACCATTGACCTACGAGGTGTGGAAGAACGTAAAGTGTCTCAAAATTTATTCGCCCGTAATTGACAAAAACGCCCTGGCTTTCCTCTCTCTCCCCACAAGACGCCCGTGGGTGGTGGTGGTGGCACTCCTGGTGAGTTTGAACTTTGCATAGCAGACATTGAGGGAGGCAGGGCGCAACTAAACTTTTCCTCGACACTTTCGGCCTCCTCTCTTCCTCTTGTCTTCTGTGTCTTTCTTTCTTTCTCATGCCACAAAAGAATAGAAGTTTCTGTGGGTTTTTTTTCATTATGTTTAATTTTTAGCTGGTTGTACATTGACGGGAGGGCATGGAATCGAGGAGTGGAGGAAAGAAACATGTCCCACAAAGGGGAGGGGGAGGGGGGACCTTGATTCCCATCATACGTTTTCGCGAAACAACATACATGTCCCCTTCTGTCGTTTGTACCACTTATGCTCCATGACTTAATATTATCGGACTCGAAGAGAAAGGAAAAGAAGAAGAAGAAGATAAGTTTTATAGTTCTATTGTAACGGTTATGTTATCCCACTAAAAACGGAGATACAAAAAGCACCAAAGGGAGAAAAAGGCTATGTATGACGGGTATTATTTGATCAGGCTCTGGAAGGGAAGCCTTCCCGCCATTACTCTTTCCGTCCATTCTTCCTTGGCTTTGCTTTGCCCTGTCCTGTCTTGTTGCCCTGCGCTGCCCTGCCCTGTCTTCTTCCTTCCATCCCTCTCAAACCCTATGCTGCTTGAATTAGTCGTTGGATTTCTATTCTTGTTGTTTAATTTTTTATGGTTTTAAGGTTTAACAAACCCACATTTTCTCTTTTTTCCTTTATATTATTGGCGTTGAGGTTAATCGAAAGTGTGCTGTGGGAGTGATTAATCTGCATCTCTAAAATAGAAAATAAACTAAAATCCATAAAACCATGAATGAAAAGAAAGAAATTCTCGGAATTCGGGCAAATTGCCCTGTTTGTGGTATTTCCGGAGACCTTCGTGAATGATCTCCTTTTTGTTGTGGTTGTTGTGGGTATTGTTCTTTATTTTTAACAATTTCCACTTCTACATTTACAGTTGCTACATAGAGGTAAAACAGGGTTAGTTACTCCATCTGAAACAAACTACAAAAGCTTAAGCACCTTCCAAAATAATAAAATAAACAAGGGAATAATAATTTAGCACCAGCTGCTTTTAGTGCTAGTGAATAAGGTCTGAGTTTGAACAAAAGATTACCAAGAGACCAGAACAACATGAGATAGAAAAGCCTAACTATGTGGAGCCGCATGATAACAAAAAAAACACGTGAGTTAGTGAAGTCAAATATGAGTGATTATTAACAATGGGATTATGGCGAGAGAAGCGTAGATAACGTGGGTAGTTTAATCTGGTCTAGCCCCTCCCACCCACTCACCCCAGGCAATGTCCTACCAAATCTGATGATAATTATTTTTTGTATGTCTGGTCTTGTGTCAATGACACGACTATTAATTTAACCGGCGAGTGTAAGAAAGTAATATTATTATCGATGAACCCAGCCTGAATTGCGCTACCGAAGAAGAGTGGTGGCGGCGGTGGTGGTGGGTGATAGGCAGGATAGCGGAAACAAAATAAACCAAACGAGCAAACCGTTGGGTTCTAACCAGCTGTGAAATTTTCTTTTTCCAATTTTTCATAGGAATGGTGCAGATCAACCAATCGATCAACCCCCTCCAACAAAAAAAAAGGCAAGACAGCGAAGAGAGAGAGTGGCAGTCTGAGACATTATCGCTGTCGGTGCTCATGGTATGTCATGTGATATGTTCTAAATCATTGGAGGTCTCCTAACCCTTGGAATATTTAGAGTTTAGATTTCTTTTGTCTCTTCCTCGTCGTCCTCGTAGTGGTGGTGGTGGATTTGAACCAAAGGGTTAGGGAATTTTACCCACTCTGATGATCTGTTGTTGTAGTATTACAAGAATCAATCGTTTGTGTAGAGAATTGCAAAGTTGCACAATGGGGAAGGAGGAGGGGTACCCAACATATAATAACCAGTGTGAAGCGAAAGATAATCGAAAAGGAGTTCGACTTCCATTTCTTTCAACGATTACGCAAAAATAGAAGCAAGAAAAGCAGAGAAGGAGAAGAAGCAATTGGAAATAGAAATGGAAAATGGAAAGGCGAAAAATCTGCAGCATTGGCTATGTAACTTATGCAACAACTGCAAAATAGTTCAAGAAGAACCAAGAAGAAAATAATCACCTAATCGACATGTGTGAACCATAAGTAATTATAATATTTCCATAGGAATTATTATAACGTATGTATAACCCATGGAGATAAGTTTCACAATGAATGAAACCTCCACACAAACAAGGAGTTGCTGTCGTTGTAATCGTGCTACATTGGGAAAAAACTCCCCGTTCGGCTTACTACCCTCTGTTTCCAATTACGGGGCGCTGTGAGGCGGTGCGTAGAGTGGGGTGGCGCCACTGGCGGGTGCGAGTTAGCCCAGGCGAAGTCTAGGGCAAGGGCCAGGGTTAAGGCTAGGGCTAGGGCGTGGTGGATGGAACAAGAACACAACTTATTTTTTGGGCTCAACTCGTGGCAAGAATTTCTTCTATGCCGTCCCCTCCCAAAAAACAATGACACACCCACCGTACTGGAGGAAATCGCGGCATGAGCATGTACGTACAAGCCATCAGCATGTCATATGGTGTCATGTTTACTGGTTCTAGACCAACTTCTCGTGATGTTCGTGGTTCTGAGGTCGTCCCACAATGCAACCTCGCCTAGATATCCAAACTTTTGTTTTATGTCTTGTCTCCCGTGAGATGTAAATAAAAATTAACAGAGTTTACATATACGACTCCAGCTGGTGAGATGTATATTTTTAAGCGCTTGGTATTTCCAGACGTAGAAAAGGGGAACCTTAGAAAGGCGTCTCCTGTCCTTGGAAGACTCTGTGATTGTAACCCCGTATTGGAAAACCCAAAAAAAATAAAATCATAGGACGAGAGAGAGAGAGCGCAAAGAAAGAGAGATAATATGTAATAAGGCAGGACGATGAATAAATAAATAATACCTGAACAATAAGCCACCTTGTACAGTCTATCTGTATGATTTGCTAAATATCAAATTCCAAGTAAAGTTTAGCGAAACTGCAGTACAGCTAGTTAATCCACTAAATAAGAGAGAGCAAAACAAATAATCACTTAAACCTCATCACATATTTTTCTCCTGTTTAATATGCCCTACATATTCAGTTTAGTTCACCAACAAAAAAAAAATAAAAAGAAGGGTAAATCCTACATTCGGATGTTTGCATGGTTATGAAGCAAAATGTACAACCCACTAAAATCACTTTAGTATCGGATATCACACCCGATAGATCCCACGGAAACCATCCGATTGGACGCTGATAAACTATGACGTCTGTGCTTGTCTCTCTCCTGGTTTGCTCTTGCCTTGCTCTTGTTTTACTTCCACACTGTTAAAGTTGCTCTTTTTAGTTGCGTTTTTTTTAGGAAAAGATGACCTGATCATGGATATGAAAAAGGGGTTGATTTGTCTGGGAGATGGAGTTTGCAACCACCACGTTTCCTCCGTGCCCCTCTGGAAATCAAGAATATTGGGGAGATATCAGTGACTTGTTTTTAGTAAACGGTTGTATTTTTGAATGAAGGTTAATATCCGACTCTCGAAGGAGAGCAATGATATCTCCTGTGAAATTAAATCATGGCTTATTATCTCCTGGTCCGGAAGTACAACAATGGTTATGTATGAGTTACGGCAATCGAACGACTCCCCCAAAAAAAAACTCCAATTACCAGGTGGTGTGGGCGTAATTTGCTCAGTATGCCAGATTACCACCTTTATCCGGCCTAACATTCCCAACTGATCACCATCCTTGCCGTCTCTAACCAATCACTTTTTAAAGAAAAAAAAGTGACAAAATTAAGACAAGTTGCGAAAAAAAACCACCTAACCTTACATCATGCTGTCTCACGTTCATCTCCCGGAAATATGTCCCACGATGCATCACGCAGCAACACAACACAACCCCAACCCCCCAAGAAAAGCAAGAAGCTTTTTTAATAAAAAAAAATTGTAACCTCGCTGAATAAATCAGTGTCGTTCTCTAAAAGTAGCCCGTCCTACAGCAAGGCAGGACGGATAAAAACAAAGACAGAAAAAATTTGCAACCACCCAAAAACTCTTGTTCTGTTGTGGTTGCGGGCGCTCGCTCGCTCGCTCACTCTCTCACTCACTCCAGCTCCCAAACTTTCAGTTTCTCTCGCTCACTCGTGAGCCCCGACACGACGCACGACGCGAGGTGAGCAGAACGCATACATATTTCCGATGGGTTCTTTTTTTTTTTGTCGTCTGGCTTTGTGGTTTCGTGACTGCATTGGAGAGTGAGCGAGGGTGTCTCGGATTTATGTAGCGTCATGTGACTGCACTGCAGCCCAGGCAGACTGATCCCGAATACACCAAATACAATAGAACCAGAATCGACGATCAGACAAAAGTGCTGTGAGATCATGTGGGAGCCGAATTAACGCATTGAATGAAGCGTATAGTTTAGTGTCAGGAAGTTGATGAAGTGTTGGAGGGAGTATGGCGAGCAGGACGCGGGAGGCGGATGATACGTGGTACGGCCACGACAAAATTCACCACGATGTTGTCTTTGACCCGGTGCGCGAGCCACAACTGGAAGCCTCACCACAGAGTGGAATAAAGGCTGTCACATCAAGGTGGAGTGAAATGTAGGGTGGTTGAATCACAATGAAAGAAGAGAGCCAGTGTAGCTTCTACAGGGACAATGGTCACACCTGCTCTAGATGATTTTATTCGTGTATCATCTAGTCCTCGTTTAACCTTTATAAGCAAATTTCTCATACAACTATTTCACATCTACAAAAACCAAGTTCATCTGTCTCAATTGAAAAAATGACCAATTTTCAGTGATATTTCTGATAAACCGATGTTGGTAGCACTTCACCAAAACTATGACGCAATTGGCAACCATTTTCTGCTCTCTCTTGGACATACACATCCGGTAGTATAACCCAACCAACCAATAGCTTGAAAAATTCGTCAACTATTTTGTATTGTTCGTATCCGGATCATCGTTTCGACGCCTCGATTGTCACGTGACCTTTCTTGCTAAACGCCGTCAAGACTGTCTTTGTTCGCCCCCTTGATTTCTGTGTCTCTTTCTCCCCTCCTTTTTCTAACCTATCAGGAGAAAAAAACGTTTCACTTTCTTCTCCGTACACGTTCTTAAACCAACTTACACGACTCTTACAATTAAAGAGGGAAAAAAAGAAAGTATTGCCAGTGTGGTTTACTCCCATTGACGAAGTTTAAAAAAAAGCAGCGTCGTAAGCAGTTGGTTTGTTCTGCCGAATAGGCCACGTTGCTCATGTTGATTGGTTGTTTATGCCTCCGAGTGCAGAGTAAACGGACAGCTAAACGTCTTCTCTTGTGGTGGCTGGGGGGACGGATGGAACGAGTGGGACTATTTTTTGGTTTTTTTGGTTTTTCTGTTTTCGGGCATTGGAACACGCAGGATTCTGTGGGACACAAACGAGAAATATATGACCACATTTGACCACTTTTGCACTACTCCGTGCACCACCACCACCTCTTCCTCCTCCTGGTTGCTTACACACACACATACGGGCTACACAAAACGCATTGAAACAATTACAAGTTAATCAACGGATGACAAGAGAAGAGAAGATAACAGAAAGTATTTAGCACACATGGACCTTGTCCCGTTTGCTGAGATGAGCTAAGGTGTAGCGCACGTGTTTTATTTTATCAGCCTGGCAAATCTCTTCGTTTAAGAAAAAAAATTGCTCTGTCTGCAACGTAGCAATCACACACACGCCCACACTCCCACCCCCTGAGGAGAAAGCGAAGAAGAAGAAAAGAAAAAAATTAATAATCCTCCCCTTATCTTTACAAATTACATACATAATTGAACAAACACTTTTGTCCCACATCCCACCCGCCCGCATTTTTTTGTTGTCTGCTCCGCTTCGTACGACGCAGCCCGCGATACTCGCCCACCTGGCCCTACTAATCCCATTCCACCACCACCACCACCACCGACACAACCACTAACAAATAAATAGCCCAGTGAAGAATTGTTTGAAATTTTATTTTGTCTTTTTTTGACTAATCAATTATACAACCCACAACACTTCCCTATCCTCATCCTACATTACCCTGATAATCAAACAGAGAGAAGCAACACCTGACTTCCAGTTGACAGTCAGACAGACCTTACCTCACCTTACCCTAGCCCACCTGGTCTTTCTACACTTAGCCTGTTTGCTAGTTTTAGTTGTCATCTGAAAATTGCTGATTCACGTTTTTTCCCCTTTTCCTTTTTTTCTTTCTTTCTGTCTTTGTTGTACCAGAAATTTCCCCCTTCAACTTACCTATCACACCAAACTCAACTCAACTCAACTCAACTCATCCACAGTCAACCATTCTATTCTTTTCATCCCACATACCAGTCCTTGAATCACTTGCCATCATAATACCACAACAGAGATATCCTTGCCTACCTAGTTGCTTTATTAGCTGTCTCACACTAATAATTCAATAACTAACAACCAACAACGGACGAATAACGAAAGACAAGACGGTTGTCACCACTCCCCCGTTATCTGTACCAATCTATCATAAGTACTGGATACTTATAATACCCACCTTTTCAATTCATTTACTTAACTCCTCCTCCACCACCACCTTACGACCCAAACGTTATTTTTTTTTCAGTTCCTACTGTCTTCTCAATTATTAGACCTTTATATCCCTTGTATTTTATTATCCCTCCCTTTTTTCACCACATTTGCTTTTGATACCCAAGAGACACATCCGCAATGATCAGTAATCGAAAGAGACCAAGAGTTTTAAGTACTGAAGGACCTTCAAGTGTCTTAAACTGTGATTCAACTGCTGTTGCAACTGGAAACGGATCCAGCGCAAACAAGAACACCACTGCCACTACAACAACCACCACCACCACAAATATCTCAGAGACTCCGCCATCCTTGTACCAACTGCAACAACAGCACCAGTTGCTACTCAACAACCACAACGGCAACATGTCTTCAGATACATCTACTGATTCCACCAACTCAAGCTTCCCATTTTACAAACCGTTGTTGGCTGCAAAGGCAAAGATTGATGCCACCACGTTTACCAACCCGTTCTTGTCCATCCATGACGATCACCACCCACACAATGCACATAGCTCATCATCATATGCTTTGGAAGACGATGAAGACGGTTTAGAAGACGACGATGACGATGATGAAGATGGTATTGAGGAGATTGACGCCTTTGACGAAGACGACGATATAATATTCCTTGAGCAGCGTGAAATTGTCAAAAGGAATAGTGACACTTTGTTGTATGACAGCGATGCATTGGCTGCTTACAACATGTTCAACGTGAACAATATCGTCATCAACACGGACTACAACCGCACGAAGAAACAAAGGACGAATTCGTTGCCCCAGTTGCCTCAAGTCAAGTGCTTTTACAACAAGTTGCCAAACAACTATGTGTTGCAGACTCCGAAATTGGGCAATATCAAGACCAACGTCATACCCCATCACATAAATCTCCCACCCTGTGACGACGAAAATGGCCATTACATAATCAAACCCAATGATTTATTTGCCAATCGATTTGTCATAATCAAGTTGTTGGGACAGGGTACGTTTGGTAAAGTTGTCCAGTGCTTTGACAAGGTCAAGAATGAGCATGTGGCCATCAAGATTATCAGAAATATTCAGAAATACCGTGATGCTGCCAAGATTGAGTTGCGTATATTGTCGACGCTAAAGAAGTTTGATCACAAGAATGACAACCATTGCATACACTTGAGAGAATGCTTTGATTACCGTGGCCACATCTGCATTGTTACCGACTTGTTGAAGATTTCGTTGTACGACTTTTTGGAAAACAACAAGTACATTGCCTTCCCAGGTTCTCAGATACAAGCTATTGGTAAGCAGTTGATACGGAGTATAGCGTATCTTCATGACATCAGTCTAATCCACACAGACATGAAGCCGGAGAATATCTTGCTCGTGAATGATGGCTTCCAGAAGAAGCAGTTGAAGAGCAGGACCATCACCTCGTCATACCTAAGTCTAGGCAACAGCAGCAGCTCCAAAAAGGTGCCCAAGCTAACGAAAGTTTTGAACAATGTTGAGATTCAGGTGATTGATTTCGGAAGTGCAATCTTTGCCGACGAGTATCACAGCAGCATTGTTAGTACTCGACATTATCGAGCCATTGAAATTGTGTTGGGCATTGGTTGGTCCTTCCCTATAGACATGTGGTCGCTAGGGTGCATCTTGGTTGAGTTGTTAACCGCTGATGTGCTTTTCAAGACCCATGCAAATTTGGAGCATTTGGCCATGATTGAGAAAGTATGTGGCGAGAAGATACCGCCTTATATGATCCAGAAGGCTAAAGAGAGAAGCACAGAAGTTGCTGAGATGTTTGATGATCACACGTTGAGGTTAAAGTTCCCCACCCTGACGACACCTCCTAAGTTTATTTCCTCAGTTGAAGAGATGGACAGAATTGACTTGTACTTGAGCAAGAAGATTGGCTTGGAAATCAACCTTGATTATAACTTGCTGGTCAATTTCAAGAAGAATGAGGATACGATAAGTTTAGGAGATTTCACTTTTTATTATTTTTTGTTTGATTTGATCAAGAAGTTGTTGGTTATCGATCCAGATGATCGAATAACTGCCGATGAAGCATTAAATCACCCCTGGTTTAACCTAGGTACCGTAGACGAAGGTACCATATGAGAGAGAGAGAGAGAAGTGTTTTTTTTTTAATTTTTTGTTCTTGTTTATGTTTAAGTTGTGATTGATTTGGTTTTTTATTTGTAGGTTTTAGTTCTTTTTTATTTCATCTTTTGAGTTTGTTTAAATGTACCTTTATTTGTTAGCGTCGTTTTTGTTGGATAAATTGATTGATTCTGTAGTATTCCCGTGATACTCGGTATACTCTAGCGTGTGTGCAGGAAGTTCTCAAAAAGGGGACAAACAAAAAGAGATGAGATAAAAAAAATTACTACCATCTGGATCTAGTCCACCAAGCAAACCAAACCATGGGCAAAGCACCAAAGAAGAAGTTCACCACAGCCTCCAACCCCACGGCCAACAAAGTCGCTGCCGAAAAACACCTCAACTCAGTCTTCAAATTCAACACCAACCTCGGCCAACACATCTTGAAGAACCCGCTCGTTGCGCAAGGCATCGTCGACAAGGCCCAAATCAGACCCAGCGACATTGTCCTCGAAGTCGGTCCCGGTACGGGTAACTTAACGGTGCGTATTCTCGAGAAGGCACGCAAGGTGATCGCCGTCGAGATGGACCCTCGTATGGCCGCGGAGCTCACCAAGCGTGTGCACGGGACACCCCAGGAGAAGAAACTCGAGATCCTACTCGGCGACTTCATGAAGACGGACTTGCCGTATTTCGACATCTGCATCTCGAATACGCCGTACCAGATCTCGTCGCCGTTGGTGTTCAAGCTCTTGAACCAGCCGCGTCCGCCCCGCGTGTCCATCTTGATGTTCCAGCGGGAGTTTGCCCAGCGGTTGGTGGCCAGACCCGGCGAGGAGTTGTACTGTCGGTTGAGCGCGAACGTGCAGATGTGGTCCAACGTGACGCATATCATGAAGGTCGGGAAGAATAACTTTAGGCCGCCGCCGCAGGTCGAGTCGAGCGTGGTGAGGATCGAGGTGAAGAACCCGAGACCAAATGTGGATTTCAATGAGTGGGATGGGTTGTTGCGGATTTGCTTCGTGAGGAAGAATAAAACTATCGCGGCGGGGTTCAAGTCGAATAATGTGATTGATATCTTGGAGAAGAACTATAAGACGTTTTTGGCGACGCAGGAAAGTAACGCGGAGGGGATGATGATGGAGGTGGATGATAAGAGTGGGTCATTGAAGGATGTGGTGAAGGAAAAGATTACAAAGGTGTTGACGGAGACTGGGTTTTCCGATAAGAGAGCTGGGAAAATGGACCAGACTGATTTCTTGAAGTTGTTGTATGCTTTCCATCAAGTAGGTATTCATTTTGCCTAAGTCTATATTCTAGAATCTATATATTATGTCTATCTTCTTTTCGTAGTTCCTTTGGAAGTGTCCTTCTCGACAACTTCTCCAACACCGCCCAATTCTTCCAAGTTGTCTTCGGCAACAGCTACGGCTTCTCTTCTTTCCCAGAATCTATCCTCACATAAATCGAAAGCGGCTTTCTTCAAGTACTTACCACGGGCGTCTTTATTGCTTGAAATAGCCCATTCTAGGAATTGTAGTCCAGTACGGATATAGAATGCACGTAATGATTCAAATGGTTTTGGATGTGGTAACCAGAATCTCGCATCTGGGAACTCCTCTTCAATTTCTTCTTCTTCTTCGTCTTCTTCCTCGTCGTCTTCTTCAGCTTCTAGTTTCTCATCGCCGTTGGCTTCTTCGTCGTCATCTTCACCCTCGCCATCCTCGTCATCGTCGTCTTCGTCTTCGTCGTCCGAGTTAGCCTCGCTCTTGTCGAGTTCAGACAAGTCTTCCCAAAACACTTTAACACCATCAACCCTACCCAAGTCAATAGCATAAAACGAGTCCAAGTTGAATTCTTGTTCGCCTCTTTCAAAGATACCACCATATATATACAAAACATCGTCAACGACACAGGTAGTAGCGTTGAATCTTGGATGTGGGAGCTGGTTCATTACGGGATACTCAACAACGTCTTTATTATCTTCTTCGCTCTCTTGCTCAAGTTGTTTCAACTGTTCAATCTCTGACGCTTCTTCATCGTTGTCATCATCATTCAAGTTAGCTTTGGCTAATATGGAGTTCAAAAGCTCTTCCAAGTCCTCGTCTCTTGTCTTTTCCTTAACGGCTTCTTTCTTCTTTCTCTTTTGTGGTTTCAAATGCAAGTTATACCAACGGTTACTTTCAATGTGGTAAGTGTACAACTGGTTGTAAAACTCCGAATCCAAATTCTCTTCACTCTCCTCAAAATCGTAAACACCACCAAACAACATCCCTCTGTTCTTATGATACACCAACGAACACCCCACTCTCGGAGATGGCAACGCACCTTGTTTCTTCCTTCTTTCAAACCTGACTGCCTTGGGGTCAGACTTCATTTTCAAGATCCAACAATCCGACAAAACCTTACCCTTTTGCAACCCCTTCTTTGCCTTCACTTTCGTGTAGCCACCATAAACAACAGCACCGTCGGCACAAGGCAACAACGAATGGCCAGATCTTGCATCCGGGATAGGATGAGTAGGAGGGAATTCCACTTGTGTCCATTTGAACTCACTGATATCAAACAACCACACGTCACTAAGATACGTAGTCATAGTTCCCAAATCTCTGAACCCTCCGTGCAATATAATATAGTTCTTCCACACCGCCAACCTATGCCCTGATCTAGCACTAGGACCTTTCTTCACGTCCAACTTCTGCCACTCTTTAGTGTCAACATCAAGGATCCACGTATCCCCATAATGGTAAAACGTAGACTGTTTAGGCGACGAGAACTCCCCGCCAAACATCAATACCACGCCTGACGGATGCGAGCACATCGCATGGGAGGATCTAGGAAGCGGTGCGTTCTTACTCGAGATCTTCCTCCAGGTATCGTTATCGATGGAGTAAGTGTACAAGTCATTATAGAACTTACTGACGTGCCCTTCATTCACCTCTCCACCAAACAAGATCAATTCGCGCTTGTTATGCAACGGATTAGCGACCAAACTAGGGTTCAATCTCTTGCTTGGCCGATCACATACTTCGACTTTAATCTCCGTGAACTCCAACTGCTCCTGGGCGTACTTCTCCAAGATTGCATCAATGTCATCGTCCTCTTCGTCTTCGCCTAGTTTCTTCGCGAGTTTTTTGTCTTTTTGTTCAGCTTTCGCCATGTTCTTCTTCTGCTTCTCCGCAGACCGTGCCTTCTTGGCTTCTTTCGACTTCTTGTCTTTCTTCGCCATGTTGTGGGGGGATCTGGTGGGTGGTTGGGATTAAATGGTTGTCAAAAGGTTAGAAAATTTTTCCTTCTCTAACGCTCGTGATTGATTTCTCGCAGCACTTTTGTTGTAAAAACATTCATTCATCCACAACAAAAACAAAAAACACCCTCCTTCTTGCTTTAACCAACCATGGCTGCCACTTCAGATATGTCGACCCCTAAGAACGAATACTTTATCAAACAGAGAGACTTGTTGATCCAGGAAATATCAAACAACCTAACGAAAGTGCACACCAACCTAGAAGCTTTGAACCGATCCTTACATGAATCAAAACAAATCGGTAAAGAGTTCGACGACGTGGCGAGGTTATGGTCTACGTTCTACGACGGCATGAATCAAGTACGAGAGAAAACTGCTGATGATCTTCCTAAAGCAACAACTTCCGAAGACAAAGACACGCTAGAGGAGTCGCAAGACTAGGATTGTCTTTAGTGTATAACTACAATAACCAAGTGTATATCCAATTTTTTTAAATCAACTTTAATTTTTTAAATATATATAAAAAGATTGAAAATTATACTAATAGTAACAAGTTATATATATGTAGGAAAAAGTAATAATAAAAAAGAATAACAACAGAATACAAACTTTGCACTAGATTTAACTCCTGTTTCCTTAGAAACACTTGTGGTGGACAATAGATGGACCAGATTCGTCGTATTCTTGTTTTGAGATCCACATTTGTTGGAAAGTAGACAAGGAGGCCAAAATGGAACCACCGATCCAGACAGAGTACTTTCTTTCTGGTGGAGCAATGATCTTGACCTTCATAGAAGATGGGGCCAAAGCAGTGATTTCCTTTTGCATACGTTCAGCAATACCTGGGAACATGGTGGTACCACCGGACATGACAATGTTACCGTATAATTCTTTTCTGACATCCAAGTCACACTTCATGATGGAGTTGAAGGTAGTTTGGTCAATACCAGCAGCTTCCAATCCTAAGTCGGCTGGTCTGAACAAAGCTTCTGGAGCTCTGAATCTTTCGTTACCAATGGTGATAACTTGACCATCTGGCAATTCATAAGACTTTTCAATAGCAGATGATTGGGAAGAAGTTTGCATTTCTTGTTCAAAGTCTAAAGCGACGTAACACAATCTTTCTTTAATATCTCTAACGATTTCTCTTTCAGCGGTGGTGGAGAAGGTGTAACCACGTTCAGACAAAATCTTCATCAAGTAGTCGGTCAAGTCTCTACCAGCCAAGTCGATTCTCAAGATACCGTGTGGCAAGGAGAAACCGGCGTAGATTGGGACAACGTGGGTAACACCATCACCAGAATCCAAGACAATACCGGTGGTTCTACCGGAGGAGTACAAGGACAAGACAGCTTGGATGGAAACGTAGAAAGCTGGAACGTTGAAGGTTTCAAACATAATTTGTGTCATCTTTTCTCTGTTGGACTTTGGGTTCATTGGGGCTTCGGTCAACAAGACTGGGTGTTCTTCTGGAGCAACTCTCAATTCGTTGTAGAAGGTGTGGTGCCAGATCTTTTCCATATCGTCCCAGTTGGAGACAATACCATGCTCAATTGGGTATCTCAAGGTCAAGATACCTCTCTTGGATTGAGCTTCGTCACCAACATAAGAGTCCTTTTGACCCATACCAACCATGATACCTTGGTGTCTTGGTCTACCAACGATAGATGGGAAAACAGCTCTTGGAGCGTCATCACCAGCAAAACCGGCTTTACACATACCGGAACCGTTATCGATAACTAAAGCAGCAACTTCTTCTACAAAACGGGTGTTAGTATTCATGTTTGAGAGTGTTCAATTGACGATTTGTCAGAATCGACAATTTTCTCGATTCGGGGTGTGCGTGTGTTGTGTGCGGTTTGGAAGCTCGGCAACGAACGAAAAAAAAGTTCGACATCAAGACGAGCCAAAGGGGGGACGGCCGGCACGTCAAGATAACAAAATCGTGCTCCCAAAAGCAGGTCCCAATTTGGTTTATTGAAGACCATTGGATCACCAATTGATGCTATGATGATTCTCGTGGAACAATTCACATGGAATGGACGACGATTTCTAAAATTAAGTGGAACAAAAAAAAAGACCTTGATCTCTGATAAGTGAAATTCAATCCGTCCAAACTATTGATCTTTGCCACTCGGCGACAAGCAGTAGTTGTTGTCGGCCCAATGGGATTGCTATGATGACGATTCACCAGGCCGTACACCCACAATTACTCTGGGTCTTGCCCTATCCGTTTGCCGGACAACAGAAACTTCTGAAAAAAAAAGTCGTTGAACATTCTCTCACACACACGCTCAACCTCCGAATCAACCCACCGCCAGAATTGGGGGGTTGGAAAGACAAATCAATCAATCTAATGAGACAAGGTCAATTAGATGAGATGGGGGGAATAGTTAACATACCACCGTCCATTTTGTATTGAGTATTAAATTTGTTAAAGTAGATTACTCTGTGAAAAAGAAAAGAAAAAGGGAAAAACTAGAGGGAAAAAAAAAGTATGGGAAGAAAAACTGAAAATATATAAAAAATGTTTCGTTGGCAGAATTCCCAGCGAGCGAGCGAACAAAAACAAAAATTTGTCCAAAACAGCAAAAAGCAAAAAAAAAAGAACTCACCCACAATGTATGTGTGTTTGGATTTTTTTCACCGCTTTTTGGGCTGTGCACACGTACAGAGTAAATGATTACACCGTCAATTGACCATCTGGCGTATTACGAGAGACCCACTCTCTCTTGTTTTGCTTTTTATAGAAACAGACGATGAGTACTAAGTGGGAGGCATCAAATGGCGCTAGACACACCAAAAGCCAAATCAATTACTCCAGAACGCAACAGGTAGTGTTTACCACACACTCCGGAATTACTCAAACTCGACGATTCTTATAATTTTCGACAGCTTTGGCACAAATCTCTTACTAAAACTCTCATGTCGTTTTTTTTTGCAGTCGTCCATTTCGCTTCGGGTTAATCGGTGATATAAGTTCGCAGGTATTTTTCGGACCAACATTCAATGAAACTCTGGAGTCCATTTTTCGAGTAAGATGCATGTAATTACACAGGTGTGTATAGCACTGGTCACCCAGCCAGGAGGTACCGCTAGAGACGCATTTGGTGAAGCTTACGAGTAGGAGAAGTTAGCCCAGCCCCAGGCCGTATTCAACCAGAGACTATCGGAGTTAATCTGGGTCCTTTTGGGATATTATCTTCTCCTATTAACGACAACGTCATTCACGCAAGAGAGCTGCTGAGTTTTTCACAGCCGAGATCCATGTCTAAAAAGTTGAACCATGAAGAGGAAGAAAAAAAAGAAACGTTCTGGAATCATGGGGGTTCCAGCTGCTGTGCAGTATTTTTCGCCACTTTGATCTGTGTTGGTATCACAGAAGTATGTGGCGAAGATAAGCCAACCCATTATCCATTTGCTGTTAATCCGTTGCTCAAGATTTACAGGGCAAACTAAAGGCGAGTTTTGAAAAGTGGTCAAAGTTAAACCGTGCCTCGTTGGGTGTGGGTGTAGCACCAGAAAAATAAAAAATTCTACACGTAGTGGGTGGGTGAAAGTTGGGTACAGTGGGAGGTTGAAAAGAACAAAACAACAGAAAATAAACTGAGAACGAAAAGTAAGAAAGAACGGAAGGAAGAAAAAAATTCATTTTGATCACACCTCCCCCCTTTTCTATTAGAGACAGCTTCAGCCAACCTAACCAAAGCTTATTACTACAACAATACTACCCTGCCATCAATCAACCAACCACCCATAAAAACAACACTACTGATACTTTTTCAACCAAGGGCAAATACACCACACATCCTAGACTTGTTAGCGGAAACCCACACATTTACAGCTTTCCTTTAGAATTAATCTACTTTAGCATCATAAAATAACAACTCACATCACACACACCCATTCAAGAATGTCTTCATCCGTGCCATATGATCCATACATCCCAAACCAAACCACTGGTGACCAGTCCAATTCAAGGACTGCTGCTATACAAGCTGTATGTATCGACTTTTCCTTGCGATATCCGCGGTACGCATAAACCCCCTCGACCTTTGTACTAACGAAACTTGTGTCTAGCAAATCGATGATACCGTCGGCATCATGAGAGATAACATCAACAAGGTGGCAGAAAGAGGTGAGAGATTGGACTCCATCGAAAACAAGACCGATAACTTGGCCATCAGTGCCCAAGGGTTCAGAAGAGGCGCCAATAGAGTTAGAAAAGATATGTGGTGGAAGGATTTCAAAATGAGAATGTGTCTTATTTTTGGTATAATCATTGTCATCATTGTCATCGTGGTTCCAATCGCTGTCCACTTCAGTTAATCACCTCAACTCATATACCACCCCCATCACTCCACACCCACCATTCACGAAGTTTTACTCATTCACCTAGGTTTGTCTTTTTTTGTTCTACTTTTTTTTATCATGGTTAAAGATATAATTGTACTCTTTTTTTCTCCCCCTTCTTCTTTTCCTTCTTTCCCAGATAATTTGTTATTTATATTCAAATATATATTAGTGTCAGAGATACTCCAGATTATGTAATGTCTTAGTTACTTTTGTGAACGTTCTCGAGATCAATGGAGGTATTTATAGATTTTTTCATTCCCGAGTCAGGTGACCTCGGGGGTCAAACAGAGTCAACCGGCCTCTCCTCCCACGTTATCCCAGTTTTTGTTTTTCTTGTGCCACAGTACGAGTCAAAACAAGGAATCCCACATCCAATGAAATCTACTAGAACTTTTTCGTTGCTCCTATTGTTGTTGTCCATCACCTTGTTCTTCTTCTCATCAGTCAATTACTTCCTCCTCCCAAAGTATAAATACCAATTCATCTTCTTCTTTCCACGACTTGCAATTTTTTACTACTCCATCTGCCCATCACCCTCCCCCCCACACACATACACAATGATTAGAACATTATTCAGACCAGCCACTTTCAGATTAGCCATGGCTTCTACTACCCCTGTTTCCGTCAGAGCCTTCTCCACATTTCCAACCAGATTCCAGCTCTTGAACAAGAACGACCACCTGTTCAAGTACTTGCACGAGAAGACCCCCGTCGTGACCAAGTTCACGGAGGACCACGAGTGGGTCAATTTGTACGACGACGACTCTGCGTTTGTGGGGATCACGCAGTACGCGGCCCAGGCTTTGGGCGACGTGACTTACGTCGACTTGCCGGAAGTTGGCGACCGTGCCAGTAAAGGCGAGCCCTTTGGATCGGTCGAGTCCGTTAAGTCCTCTGCTGATGTCTACTCCCCTGTTGATGGCGAGGTCGTTGGCGTTAACTTGGGCTTGGAGAGCGAACCAGGTACCTTGAACCATGACCCTACTGTTGAAGGATGGATCGTTCACATCAAGTTGGACGATGCTAAGCAGATCACTGAGTCTGAGACTTTGTTGGATGAGGCTCAGTACGTTAAGTTTGTAGAGGAAGAAGAAGACCATTAGAGTAAGGGGGAAAAATCATGAATATATATAAGTATATGTAAAGTATATGTTAGAGCCTACAATTGCAACTCTGGAGTCTTGCCTTTCAATCTGCCCAAAACACATTTGGCAACGTATTTAGGAATGAAGTCGTCATCGTGCAACATGGCGAAACTTTCAGTAGCATCTCTTCCAGCAAAATTCACGATTGATTCTTTACCACCTGGGTGATCACCCAAGAATGGAGTCAAGTCGAGAACAACGTTCTTTATGATACACCAACAGTCGTCTGGTTTGTTGTGCTTGGCAACTTCTTCAGCAGTGAATTCCTTGTCCGGGACAGAGAATGGTTTTGGATTGGGTTTGGCTTGCGATTGTTTTTTTGCAGCAGGCTTGGAAGGAGCTGGGGTGGAAGACGCAACCGGAGCAGCCACGGCTGACGTATTGGATGGCTCAATTGGTGCGCCGTTTTTATCCCCAACATCAATGATGATTCTACCGTCTCGTGGATCGATTTGCAAGTTGATCATCTTCAATCTTTGATTGGCAGTGGTGTCACCTCCTGCTGGGGTTGCGGCGGGTGCAGGCTCTTCACTCAAGGTGTGCAATTTGTAAGAGCAAGCTTGATCAGCAGCCAATCTACCATAGACAACACAAGCCAACAAAGAAGATCCACCTAAACGGTTGTGTCCGTGAACACCACCGGCAACTTCGCCTGCAGCGTACAATCCTTCAAATGGCTTGTCGTCACTGGCAATGACTTGACTCTTGTCGTTGATCTTGACACCACCCATGGTGAAATGGAGCACTGGGGTGATAAAAGAAACGTGGTACTTGGCATCTGGAGAGAACTCAAATGGGGTGGCAGGGAAGTACTTCTTACCATAAGGATCCTTGATGTCACCCCTAGCTGCCTTGTTATAAGTGTCAAGTTGCCCCCTCAAGGCATCTTCCGAACATCCAAAGTCTTTGAGAAGCTCTTTACCAGAAATGGTCTTCATCAAACCCCTTTGATTATAGTGCTTCACATGAAACTTCAAGTTCTCACCAGCCTTCTCACTCAACACTAATCTGATTGGGAAATTGCCCTTCTTAATCTGCTTGTCAATCTCACCCGAGACCCAGTCTCTGGTTCCCAACTCATCCACAAACCTTTCGCCCTTGGAATTGAAAATAATACCACCTTCACCACGCAATGCCTCAGCACCCAAGAACAAAAACCTAGGAGTCTTCTTCCTCAAAATCACATCCTTATCCTTATAACTAATGAGCCCAGTTGGATGCACCTGGATCTTCTCCATATCCAACACCTGTCCCTTATTCTTCTGGATAATCTTCTGTCCGTCCCCAGTAGCATGACTCCCATTAGTCGAAGGCAAATCTATAATATCCGGACGATACTTCCTAATCAAACTATTCTTCGTGAAATCAGCAGCATACCCACCGGTCGACATAATCACGGGGCCCCGCAACTCATGCTTCGACTTATCCTTCAAATTCTTATACTTCACACCCAACACTTTATCCTTATTCTCCTCGTCAACAATCAAGTCAATCACCTGGGAGTTCTTAAGAATAACCACCCTCTCCGGCTCCGTCTCCGCCAAGTTCTCCAACCTCTCCAACAACCGATACGTGATCGCCATCCCGGGGAACTTTGCATCGTGGCCACGGTGCGTTCGTGGCTGCGAGTGTCCCCCGAGCCTCGACACCACCGTCAAGTCCAAGCTAAACACCTCCTGGAGCCAGTGCACGGCGTCCGCAGAATGGTACGTCAACACCTTGATCAAGCCCGGGTGGGCACGGTCCTTGGCGCTTGCTAACGTGTCCTGGTAGAACTGGTCCACGGAGTCCGGGATCTTCAAGTCGACCTGGGTCCGTGTGAGCGCCCCGTTGATCCCCGACGTCGCCTTCCCGCTGTTCCCACTGAGGAAGCTCTCCTTGTCGAGCAAGACAATGTTGGCGCCGCGGATGTAGGCTTGGTGGGCGGCGGAGAGACCAGCGAGACCGCCGCCGACGATAAGGATCGAATTCAATGGGATTTCTGTAGACATGGTTGTTTAATTTTTGTAGTGTATGTGTATGTGTGTGTGTGGGAAAAAGGAGAAGAGAAGAGAAGAGAAGAGAAGAAGCGGTTGAGGGGCGTATTTATATCTTGTGGAGTGTGTGCTTATTTTCAACTAGGCTTTAATTGGTGGGGTACAAAAGGAGAGAGCAACACAAGCTGAGTATGGGTCAGTGTGGATGCAGGCGAAGAAAAAGAAGTCACAAATGTAATTCCGTGGGGGTGGGAGGAAGTACCCGCGCACACTTCGGGCAGGTTTATCCGCTGACAAGTACATGCCACAAGACCGGCACGACGAGTACATATAATCACCCCAAAACTCCGACACTTCATTGGGAAAATTACACAAACATTTTACATTTACAAAAAAAAGTCTAATCTAGTGGGATACATACTGGAAAGCGAAACTCACGTCGTTGAACTGTGACTCGTTAGCAATCAAGGTGTCCTCGTTGTTAGCCAACGCTTTGTGGTTCAAATGGTTCCATGTTGTCGAGTCACCGTAAAGCATGGCTGGGGCCCTGATGAACTGACCCTTGTCTCCCCTACAACGCTTACAGTTGTACGTGTCGTGGGTATCACATTGGGTATCTGGGTTGAACTCAAACAATTTTCGTAAGTTGTCCGAAGAAAACAATCTATCGACGTCTTCTTTTTCATCAACGACACAACTGGACAATTGCAACTTCATGGATTGTCTCTGGAAGATCTTCTCTTCAATCGTACCCGTGGAGATGAATCTGTAGATGAAACAATCCTTCTTCTGTCCATCTCTCCACACACGCGCCAAAGCCTGTTGATCCAGCGCTGGGTTCCAATCTGGATCAATCAAGACCAAACGGTTTGCACCGATTAAATTGATACCACATCCACCAGCTTTGGACGAAAGCAAGAAAATAAACTCGGAACCTTCTGGGTCGTTGAACTTGTCAACTAATTTCTGACGCTTGTTGATACTCAAGGTCCCGTCTAATCTCAAAACACCGTACTTTTTGTGACGACACATCTTCTCAATCAAATCTAAGGTTTGGGTATAGTTCGAAATCAAGACAATCTTGTCATTTGTTTCCCTCTTGATTTTCTGAAGGAACCTTTCCAAGATCATAAACTTGACGCTGTACCAGGTCTGCACCTCACGATTACGGTAGCCACCACAGCCTTTACCATTGTGAGATATCGATGATTCGTAGTCATCGGGAATCAAGTCATCACACCCTTCGATATCATCAGGTAAATCCAACAAGTCAGGGTGACTACAAAGTTTCTTGAGCAAACCGATAACCTTCAATGGTTGCGAACCAACACCTTTGAACATTTTCCTAATCTCTGGCGAATTGATGAAGTGACTGTATAAATCCTTCTGCAATGGAGACAATCCAGTGAACAACACGTATTCATACTTGACTGGGAGATATTTGGACAAGATATCGTTGGTTCTTCTGATGATGAACTTGGATACTAACTGAGACAATTCAGATAGCTTCTGGTCACCCTTTTCACGTTCCTTTTCAGTAGCATCGGCATCACGACCTCTCAAGATAGCATTCTCGAAATTCTTCTTGAACTCGTTCCTGGTTCCCAAATACCCGGGGTTAGCAAAGTTCAACAAGGCAAAGTACTCTGACAAATCATTCTGGATCGGGGTACCTGACAAGATAACTCTTCTGTTACAACGAATCGAGTTCAACGCGGTGAAGGTCAACGACTCACCATTCTTCAAACGGTGTCCCTCATCGGCCAAGATCAACCCAACTTCGGTACCTGCCAACTTATCAACGTTTCTACGCAACGTCTCGTACGAAATGATCAACACTGGACGCACAATGTTTCTTCCCTGAGCACTTGACCATTGTTGCAACGCGGTGCCCAACTCACTGTTTTTGGTGCTCTTACCGTCAACTGCCAAGGGAGTCAACGCACCTTCACCCAACCATTTAACGATTTCATTAGCCCAGTTTCTCACCAACGAAGATGGGCAGACGATGATACACTTTTCAATAGTTCTCTTGCCTCGTGGCGATTGTCGAAGCAACGTCCACATCAACGTGAGACACTGCAAGGTTTTACCCAAACCCATCTCATCGGCCATGATGCATCCTTTAGCCTTTGCGTCAATCAAACCGGCAGTACAACGGTACAAGAACTTGACACCAGCAACTTGATGGGGACGCAAGATCTTGGCCAACTTGGGGTCAATAACCACCGGCACGTCTGGGTACTTTGCCAATTTCTCTTCTGGATTAGTCACTATGCCCAAAATCTCGGCCAACGATTTATGGACTTTTCTTCTCTTTGCTGGTCTTTCTTCAATCTCCTCACCCTCTTTGTAATCCTTGTCTTCTTCCGGGCTAGGCGACTTGTCCGAATCCTCCAGCACCTCTTCAATCTTCGGGATGACATCCAGGGTAGGGTCATACAACACAATGGCAAACTCACTCGTTGGGTCATGCAATGCCCTTGGAGGAATAATAGGCTTGATTTTCGTGCCTAAAGGTGGTGGAGGACCGCGTTGTATCTCGTTCTGCTTCGGGTTATCCTTAGCAAATGGCACCGTGAACGACTTCCTGAACGTGTCTTCGTTCTTGGACACGCTTTTGTTAATAGATCTCGGCAACAACGCGCCGTATCTCTTTCTCTTGATCCCATGACCTTCTTCATTTACGTCTAGGTCGTTTTCATTATCGTCAGTGATGACAATCCCGTCAACCGCGTAGTTCGTCGCCTTCCTCGTAGATCTAACCGGACGCCGTGACACCACAGTGACGCCACTAGCACGCGTGGCTTCATGTCTGTTAGCAAAAGGGACTTTGAAAGGTCTGGATAAACGCACCGCGGAATCAGTGACGCGTGGTGGTCGCTTGTCTTTAGGAACACCAGCACCGGACCCCAATGGGGTTGTGAATTCTTTCAATGGTTTTCTGACTGCCATGGATAGGAATAGTTCAGGACGTGGGGTTTTAGGTGGTAGCTTTTTGGATAGTCGTGGTTTTGTATGAGAAAGAAAGGAGTACGGGAAAGAGAAAAGAAAAATCATAAAAAACAAAAACAAACAAACACACTTTGTGTGTGGATCCAGTCCAGCGCGAAGTTCGCGCCAGGGACAAACGATACAACAGGGCGGCGACGGAGGGAGAGAAAAATAAAGGGATCTGGGCTGCCACATCCCACACACACACACATAACCCATGGATCAAATATTAGCTAAAGCAAGTAACCAAGCGGTATCATTTGCTATCCGATCAGGTATCTCGATTGCGTCCGGGTACGCCATCAAGACGATCTCGACTTTCTTGGACAAGATCCCGGAACATGCCCAGCGTCGGATCCAGTCCAAAAGAAACAAACTCAAGACCAAGATCGATATCGTTACTGTTACCATTGATTTGATAAAGTTGGCAGCTGCCAGAGGCAACACTGTTTTGGAAAGCAGCTTGGACTTGATTAATGACCTACAGGACGAGTTTAATGATTTCGATGAGAGGATTAATGAGATCACGTCGAGTTTGGATGGTGGCAACCAGAAAGAATCAATTAAGAAGGTCGAAGACTACATGAATTCATTGATACAGGATATAAACGAGGCTATTCCGATTCTCAACTTGGTGTTAGTTACCCTGGGTGTGAATTTAAACGGCAAGATCAACACGCGTGGTATATCCCCTGGCCGCTTGCTTCAAGCTGCAAACTACCTCCACGACAGCGACACGATAGTGGGACCAGTGTTTGATCTCGTGGTCTACTCCATATTCTACAACCCGAGTCGGTTGAAGTACATCGAGGACAAACCCGTTGATGACTTGGTTGCGATAACGTGGAAGGAAACGTACGCCAGGAGTTCGGTCGAAATACGCCACGAGGGAAAGTTTGATTATGAGTTGACAATCACGGAGGATTTCAATGATGGGCGGTATCATGACGACGAGGATAAGCCAGGAAAGATGGTCATTGACTTGAAGACCATCAAGCTGATGTTCTTCACGGCGTCTGGCACGTTGTTGCGTCTTGAAGGACGGAACGCTCCGGTGTTGATTATCAAAGTGGTGACGGATGACGACAAGGAAGAATGGATTGCGTTGGGCGAACTCCACCTGGGCGAATTCGACGTTGAAGATGATAGCGAAGACGAAGAGGAACAACCTGCTAAGATCAAGCAGAGCCAGATCAAAAATAGCTCACTTTCCTTGCTCGAGTACCTTATCCGTTTGTGTCGGTTGCAGCAAATTGAAATGAAATCAATATTGGAAATCCCAGACGAGATCTTGTCACTTTACCTCCATGACGAGCTCACGCCAGGTTCTACAAATTTGCCAAAGAGCATATCGCAAAAGAAGAAGGATGAATTGAACAAAATTGACAAGGATAGTGCACTTTCAATGAACTCAAACATCAACAGATTGAAGAACCTTGAACTCAAAGAAGCCACACACAAGGAATAAGTACTGTTTTATTTTTTTCTTTTTCTCTAATACAAGGTATATAATAGGAATACATGGAACAAAGAAAAAAAAACCCTCCCCTGACAACTCACTATACCTCTTTTTCTTTCTCTTGATATCCGTTGCTGTTGCTGTTGCTGTTGCTGTTGTTGGTTGTCTGTAGGTTGTTTGGCATGAAGTAATCGAAGGGCGATTCATTAATGATATCTTGTACGTCGTAAAAGTTCGGCATGGAGCCTGTTACAAAAGGATTCGTCAGACCCAAAGCAGCCGCGCTGTTGCCAGCGTTATTGTTGCTGTACACGTCGTTGTTGAAACTGTTCGTGTTGCTCAAGTTGATGTTGTTGACATTACCGTTGCTGTCGTTGCCGTTAATGTTTCCATTGACGTTTCCATTTCCGTTCACTGCTGGAACGATGTTGTCATTCGTCAGATTGAATGTGCCACTGCCGTACGTTGTCTCCTGCACGTTGTACAAATTATTGATGGAAGACGTCACCGACAGCTCGGGTGGGTCGTTACCCTCGAGCTGCGACGTGTATGGGTCGTCAAAGAAGTTATCTGTGTACATCTCGGATTCAATTTTACTCAATTGCGAACCAAATTTGTTTGCCCCCAATCCTGTACGACCGAAATGGTGGTGCATGTTGTGGTCGTCGTTGGAACCGTTTGCTGCGGTATGCTCGTCAAAGCCGTTCGAAGGTGGATATGCGGCAGAAGTCGACGACGTCGGCAAGCTTCCATTTAGGAACGACGAGTTGTGGTTGTTGTGGGTATTGTTGATGCCAAAGAAGTCAAACGATCTGGTGGATGAATTGGACGCTATCGACAACACACTCTCGGGACGTTTGGGGCGCGGCTGAAACTGATTTGCAGAGGCACCTTCGAGCGCCGAGGGTATCGATGAGTAGGAGTTGGAGGTGATTTCATTCATGGAACCAAAGTTTGGTCTCAACGGTGTTGGCTGTTGTGGCTGCTTGACTGCCAGAAGTGGTTGGTTTTCGTTGTCAAAACTTTGCGTGCCAACAAGGGGGAACAATGGGAACATGTGATCGACGTCAGCCTCGCTAGGGCTCAAGGGGATGGGAGGGTCCTTTTTGTTGATTCTGCTATTTGATCTTCCAACGGTCGAAGCGCCACCGATGACATTACTAGGCGTTGAACTGTTGCTTGCGATATTGCTTAAGTTGACCAGGGAATCATTGGCGCCCGCATCTGAAGGTAGGTTGGAGGAGAACAAGTCGAACAAGCCATTCTTGTTTGTGTTAAAGGGCAAGACGATATCTTCGATGACGAAATTCTGGTTCAGAAGGGTGTTGTATGCCGTTGGGTTTTGCGGTTGATCGGGCAGGCTCAGTGGCACTTTTGCCTGCAGTTGTGGGGTTGGCTGTTTCTTGCCCGGCGATGTCACACTTCCTGGCGATGAATCACTTGGGTTTGACTGAGTGGTGGATTCAGAATCAGACCTCTTTTTCAAGTCAGCGTTGGCGGCGTCTATTAGGGACTTTTTCTTTGCCTTTTCCGAGGGTGTCATGTGGTGGATGTCGCCCTTGTTGGCGGGTTTCTTTGCCTGGCCGCTAGAGCAGGTGCAGTGGTTTGTCTTGTGGCAGGCACAGGTGGGCAAATGGGTGCCGTTCTTGCCCTTTTTGCCACATGAGCACGAGATGTGTAGGTTCTTTGATTTTCTGTTTTCACGGCAGTGGTGACATTGCGTGGCTGGCCTTCCCTTGGGCTTTATCATGGTTAAGGGCTCGTTTGTGTGGTTGCATGTGGTGACACGGTGGCCCCTGATGCACCTTTCACAGGCGTACTTGACTCCCTTGATCAACATGGCTTCTTCTTAGTGAGGTTGGGTGTTGTTGTAGTGTGTTATTCGTTATGTAGTTGGCTGGGTTGAGTCTATTATTAATCGGTGGGTGGTGGAGGTGGTGGGTGTTGGAGAGAAGTAATTTTTTTTTTCTTTTTCTTCTGCTTCGTCTTCTGCTCCTGAATTCGCAGGAAATGGTATGAGCAAGACAACCAGTCCCTAGAGAGAGTGAGCGTCTACTGTGTTTGTGGGTGGCTGGGTGAAGTTTTCTTTTTTTCTCCTGCTGTTTTGCTTTTGTTGTGGCTTTGTTGTGTGTGTGTGTGTGTGTGTGCTGAGGGGGTCGTGTACAATCGATCCGAATTCTTAGTCGTGCACAATAGCCCAGAAGATCTCGCTCATTGCCCATTGCCCATTGCCCATTGTCTATTGTTTCTCTTATTGGCATGGGGATACTAAAGCCCACAGTTGTCTCTAATGGTTAGAATTTCTTCTTTTAATTGTTCATCTCCCACAAAACAATTATCTAAAGCAACAATAAAACACAGAATGGAGATGAAATTACATCTACGCTCCATCCACAACACCCCCTACCTTTTCGCTTTTTTCCGTCTTTCTGTTCTACCTTGGCAGCGCCAGATAAGAGTGGTCAAAAAACTGCGGGTACGGACAAAACAAAGCAGAAGGGCTAGCTGTTGGGGGGGGTATGACGAAATTGTTTTACATTACTAAATGATTTCTCATGCATAACCCGTACATTCACTCCTTCTCTCTTTCTCTCTCACCCCCAAGAAATCCCAGCCAATTAAGCAATGAAGGTGACGATTCCTCTCATGATAAAACGTAACATGCCCCAATGTTCCTAACCTACATATCTTTTGCTCTTTGTTTGCTCAAACTCGTATCACATTTTTGGTATTTGTGTGAGGTAATTTGGCTGCGCTATCAGGTGAAAATCCATGTCGACCCTGGCCAGGCACGACTCTCCTCACTGTGTTTCCAATTTTCCGTGACCGCTCTGCATACACGCAGCATAACCATGCCTAATCTAGAACTTGGGTTTCCGCGTCTATTTGTGATGTATTATTATTAATCAATTTTACACCAAACGGATTGGTAACAGATTCACTAACGTATACACATCATCATCACACTAGCTCTCTATAACTTTGAGTCCTTGAATGTCGGCAACGGAATAGGCTCGTAAACTCTCTCAAACAACTTGTCCTCGGGGACGTACCTGGTTTGCATGAACCGCGTGTCAACAAACGACTCGTCCAATTGGTCCAACGACGTGGCACCAAGCAACCGCATGTCCATGATCATC
>JAJMBE010000047.1:0-91020 GCA_030565125.1 Candida pseudoviswanathii | reverse complement strand
GAGGGATAAGGATACAGGGATGGTAGTAGCGGTGGTTGTGGTGGTGGTGGTGGTGGTGGTGGTGAGAGGGGAGTGTGTGTTGGTAAATTACATTGCATTTCTGTGATTGCTTTTGTTTTACTAGTTAGTTCCTAATTGGGGCTAACCTGTAAAAAAAACCCCAGTAGAAAAAAAAGGAGTTAATTATTTTAGTGCAAGGCAAAATTGAAATCCACAATTTCTTTTTTCTTCTTCCGTTTGGCTGTCTCCATACATTGTTAGCTCTCACTGTTATTATTTTTACAAATATGCCCTTGTTGCCAATTTTTATTTAATTTCTTTACAACAAAAAACTATCCCTAATTCTTACAACCAATCTTCTACTACTTTTACCATTTTTACCACTCCTCTATAATAACCCATATTTTCATTTTTACAACCACAATCAGACAACCACTTCCACCCACCATCTACCCCCCATAATATCCTATGTCTCAGCAACAATGTTAGTAATCGATTCATCCCCTTCAACCCACCACAACCAATCATCCTACATGCCCACAACTGATGACTTTTCAACAGACGTCATTTCCTTGCAAAACAGCGAAATGACTATAGAAACAACTCCAACAAACCACAATAACTCATCAGACTCTCACAACATCCACAACCCTTTCCACTCCCACTCTACCTCCCATAAACACAAGAATTCAATCACTAGCAACCACTCATTCACTAGCAATTCATTCACTCACTCCCACACAAAACAAGAGACAACACAACCACTGCCCCCAGATTCTCCTCCTTTACTACGTAAGAAATCATCCACAGCATCCTCCCTTTTCAAACTACATTCATCCAAAAATGTCAAATCACAACCATCAGCTCAGCAACAACAACAACAACAACAACAACAACCACTAACACCAGCTTCACCAGCATCCCCCAACTCAACATCTCGTCCAAACTTGCGTAGCTTACTACGGATTGGCTCCTTTTCTGGTAACGCCCGCAGACAATCAACCAGTCGACGACCAGAAAGCAGATACGCTCCTATCGGCGAGGAACCGGCGGATGGCTCCGAACACTTCCAGGATGATCAGGACAATGCAGATGAAGAAGACGACGAATTTGCATACTTGTCCGACCTGGAATCTGACCTTAATTACGACCCTAAGGCTGAAGAATCCACCGATGACTACAGAAATGGTGGATACCACCCAGTTTGCAAAGGTGAAGTTTACTACTCAACAAAGATTCCTAACCGGGAATATATAATCTTACGTAAGCTTGGTTGGGGTCATTTTTCCACAGTGTGGTTAGCCAAATCGAAATACAACAGTTCCTTAGCGGAATTGGAAACAGAAGAGAACCCAAACACGGAAGAATACTATGTCGCTGTCAAGTTTGTCAAATCCAACAAAAACTACATGGAAGCCGCCAGAGACGAAATTAAGATTATGAGTGCCTTGACGGATCCAATAAACAAGAACAGTCACATTCTGGACGAAGACAAGGAGTTTTTCGGCAACAACAACAAGGCGCATGCTGGTTACAACCATGTCATGCAGTTGCTTGACGACTTTGAAATTTCCGGTCCTCATGGTGTGCATATTTGTATGGTGTTTGAGATTCTTGGTGAAAACCTTCTCAACTTGATTTACAAGTACAAGAGATTGCACAGAAGTTTGAGCACTGAAATCAAACGCAAAGAGAGCGAAGAAGGTACCGCTCAACAAATGAAGTTTAACAAATGGGACACCAAGAACTGGAAAAAGAGCACCAAGTCCATGTTGAGTTTGGGTCTTCACAGCAGGAAGGACTCTAGTCTCGAGGTACAACAAAACAGCAACCCACCAGCCGTCGGTTCTACGAATTCTTCCACTTCGTCAGCTTCGTCTAGTTCTCCAATTGAGTTAACTGCCGAGCAAGGTGATATTGAATCTGCTACAACCGTCGAAACTTGGGAGGATGATTTGGACAAGAGAATCAAATCCATGAACACTGAATCTTTGGCAAAGTTGATGGAAACATCCAAGACTTATGGTGGTATTCCCTTCACGCTTGTGAAGCAAATTGCTAAGCAAATGTTGTTGGCCATTGACTATATCCACCACTGTGGTGTCATCCACACTGATTTGAAGCCAGAGAATGTTTTGATTGAAATTAAAGACATTAACAAGTTGATTAGCAAGGTTGAAGATGAGAAGATTTCCAAATTCAGAGCCAACTCTGGCAGCAGAAGATCCTCGTTGTTTAGAAGAAACCTGAGCAAACAGCAGTTGTTGTCGCGTAACCCATCGTGTCAACACGTTCGTTCATTATCCAACATGTCCAATAGCTCACAATGCTACAAGATGCTGAAGAACTCGACTTCTACAACTGGTCCAATCAGATCTTCCAAACCAATCACTTCATTGTCATCAGACTCCATTTTCAGAGACTTTGATTTCGATTCCAAGGCAAGGAAGGCATCATTCAAGACCATCAGTCCAAGAAACTTTTCATTTGGTGTCGGCAACATCCATGCTCAAGACCACACTGGTAACAATAACTCTACTGAGATTTCCATCAAGATTGCTGATTTCGGTAACTCGGCATGGGTCGACCACCACTTCACCGACAACATTCAAACCAGACAGTACAGAAGTCCCGAAGTTATTTTGTCGCTGCCATGGAACTCGCTGGCTGATATCTGGTCTATTGGATGCTTGATTTTCGAATTGTTGACTGGCGATTACTTGTTTGATTCCAGAGACGGCGGTTCATTCAACAAAGATGATGACCATCTCGCACAAATCCAAGAGTTGTTGGGTCCTTTCCCAAGAAAACTAGTTGCTCGTTATGGTAAGAACTATTTCAATAGTCACAGCGAGTTGTTGAGAATCCGTGTGTTGAAACCATGGGACTTGAAGCTGGTTTTGATTGAAAAGTACCATATTGAGATTGAAGAAGCTGAATTAATTACGAGTTTCTTGTTACCAATGTTGGAAATCCTGCCAGAGAAGCGTGCTGATGCCGGAAGTTTGGTCAACCATCCATGGTTGAGTTCATAATTCCTTAATTAGATATTTTATGTGTATACGTTTGTACTTTTTGTTTGATAGCATTTTATTTAATTCTTGTTTATTATTTTTTGATTGTGAATAGATATTTTTCATTTGGGTATTTGATTAAGCAGGTCTGTAATTTGTGGAGCATGTCACGGATTAGTAATTATTAGTTTCTAGATAGCAAGGTCATTCAACTCGGCCCATCTCTGTTGCCTTTGCCGTTCCATTTCCATTTGCTCTTGTGATGGCAATGTTGTGGTCGGCAATGTCAACCAGGAGCAAAAAAAAAAAACAACACAACTCGGCCGAGCATTTAAATTCGGACGAACACAAAATGGGTTGCTACTCGGATTAATAATAATATCTCTTGGTATAGATGAAGGAAGGAAAAAACAACGGGTAATTATTTCAACCCCAGGGTTCTACACAATGAGGTATCGTCGCTGTGGCAGATGTAGATGGACTGGTGTGTGGATTTCGGCATCTTTCCTAATTTGGAAACCCTGAAGAAGACGGAACTGACACAAAGATGCGTTCTGGAAGCAACAAGACACAATACATCAAAATTTCTTTTCCCGTTGCTGATGGACTATGGAGGAATGACAGGCCCGTTCGGTTTGCTCATCCCGTGTTGTATGCTCACGCAATGCTGAGGTTGCTGATCGGCTATAAATAGTAGGATGTATCTCTCCCTACTCCATCACAATCCTTTTTTCTCTCCAACAACAATCATGTCTTCACCAACCACTTCAGTTTTCGTCTCCGGTGCATCTGGCTACATCGCTCAAGAACTCGTCAAGCAATTGATCCAAAAGGGGTACAAAGTCGTCGGTACCGTTCGCTCCACCACCAAAGGTGATTCCTTGAAGTCCAACTTATCCACCGCTGGCCTCGCATCCGGCAACTTCAGCTACGAGGTCGTTCCCGACATCGCCGTCAAAGGCGCCTTCGACGCCGCGTTGCAGGCACACCCCGAAGTCACTGTCTTTTTGCACACTGCGTCTCCATTCCACTTCGACGTGCAGGACGTCGAGACCGAGTTGTTGCTTCCTGCCATCGAGGGCACCACGAACGCGCTCTCCGCGATTAAGACGCACGGACCCCAGGTCAAGCACGTCGTCGTGACGTCGTCGTTCGCTGCGGTGGGCGCATTCTTCGAGCTTGCGGATCCATCCAAGTCCAAGTCCGAAAAGGACTGGAACCCGATCACGTACGACCAGGCCAAGAGCAATGCGGTCAATGGGTACGTTGGATCCAAGACGTTTGCGGAGAAGGCGGCGTGGGAGTTCCAGAGAACGGAGAAGCCGAAGTTCACGTTGTCTACCGTGAACCCTGTGTATGTGTTTGGGCCCCAGGCATTTGAAATCAGGGACAAGTCGCAGTTGAACACGTCTGCGGAGATCGTTAATTCGGTGTTGAAGTTGAGCAAAGACGACAAGATCGAGCAGAACATGACGGGATACTTTATTGATGTCAGGGACGTTGCTAGGGCACATATCGTTGCGTTTGAGAAGAGGGAGATCGATGGGAAAAGATTGATCTTGGCGGATGCACCATTTAGTACCCAGAAAGTATTGGATATTGTCAGGGATGATTTCCCGAAGTTGGCAGAGAAGTTGCCTAAGGGTGACCCTGCGAAGGCAGATGAGTGGAAGAATACAGAGAGTGAGATTAAGAACGAGAAGACGAGGGAATTGTTAGGGTTTGAGTTTATTGACTTGAAGACGTCGATCGATGATACTGTTTCTCAGATCATTGCATAACGTAGATTGTATAGATTATAAACGTGGGGTTTTCTTTTTGGATTTCGCAGTCATGTGTCAAAGTTCTTGGGTTCCTCCAGATTTCCGATTCGCGGGAAAATAGAAATTTACAAATCCCGAAACCATACGGAGAAACTAGGAACCACCACAACAACAACAACACACCCACACACATAACAACCACCATCACCAGAATTTCGCCATGGTTCGGCATCGGGCATAAAAAAAATTCCCTCCCACACCCACCACTTTCTTCCTCCTACTCCTTCTTCAAACCATGCCAACGCTATTCCACAGATACAACGAGCTACTCAAGAGACGGCCCTGGGTGACGAATTCCGTGGGGTGTGGGATGTTTTTCATCCTCGGTGATCTCGCAGCGCAGACGTTCTTCCCCAAGACTCCCGCGCAGCCCCTCGACACACACCGCATGGCCCGTGCCGGAATCTACGGCGCGTGTTTCTTTGGTCCCATCAGTGTCCTATGGCACGGCAAGACGCTACCGCGGCTTAAGAACCCGTTTGTTGGTCTCTTCCACCGGCGTCAGATGCAGCATGCCCCCGAGGACAAACAGCGGTTGCATTTCTACGACACGGTTTTCCGCATGGGCGTGGACCAGTTGATATTTCCCGGATTCGTGTGGATCCCGTTGTACAACACCGTGATGGTTGTGCTTGCGGGCAGAGACGACCCCGTGCTGGTGATCCTGGACAAGTTGCACAACAACTGGTGGCGTGTCTTGAGTGCCAACTGGACTGTGTGGCCGGGGTTCCAGTTGTTTAATTTGTACTTCATCCCGGTGCATTTGCGAATCGTGGCCCTGAATGTCTGGGCAACTGGTTGGAATACGTTCTTGAGCTTCGTGCATAACACGAAGGGTCATGGGCGTGGAAGTGGACATGTCTTGGAGGAGATTGTGGATATTGATGATGATGAACAGGAGTTTTATGTGTTTTATGATTAGGAGAAAGAATGGGGTTTAAGATTCATCAAGAGTGTAAGTAAGTAGGAAACATTGTGTGTTTTTCAAGTTATTTATTATCTATGGAATCAATGACTCAAATTGGTAGTTCTCTGAATCTCTCAGTCAGGGACGACTCAGAATCATCCTTATCTGAAAAAACGCAGCCATCGTCCAATGTCCAGAAAAAAAGAAACGAAGAAATTTTACAGCTATTTTTCACCCACTCACTAGACCCTGTTCAATGAAGAGTTTATTCACAGCGTACAACAACTTACTCAAACGTCATCCCTTAATCACGAACTGCATCACCACCGGTGTATTAATGGGATCCGGCGACATCCTCGCCCAATCCCTATTCCCTCCTACCCCTACCGCTCCCCAAGAACTCGACTTAGGACGTGTTTTACGAGCAGTCATCTTCGGCTCATGTGTCTTTGGACCAGTAGGTCACAAATGGTATCATTTCCTCGGTACATCTATCCACTGGCCCTTCCCCTCTCCCACCTCCTCGTATATCAAACTCAAAACCACGCTACTTCGTGTCTTGATCGATCAGACCGTCTTCGTTCCGTTCTTGTGCTACCCACTATACTACTCCTCCATGACTGTCCTCGAGGGTAAGCGTCCGATCTGGGGAAACATGAAGAGGAAGTTCGAGGAGAAGTGGTGGGGTACCGTGAGGACGAACTGGATGGTTTGGCCCGCGGTCCAGTTTGTCAATTTCCATGTCTTGCCTGCGCATTTGCGCTTGTTATTGATTAATTTTGTAAGTGTTGGATGGAACACTTTCTTGAGCTATACTTTGCATAGTAAGGGCAAAAAATAATAGGTAAAAAGGCAACGTATATATGAAGGGATCTATTAAATATTAGGTTCGTAAAAAATGTACACAGAAGTTCATCTCTTCTTCAGTGAGTGAGGAAATGTAAAGACATTTGGATAAAAGTTCCAGCTGAACGTCAAACTTGTAGTTCTTGGCCCATTCGATGCATTGTGATAAGGACTTGACTATCGTTACTGATGTTCTAAACTTGCCGAAATTGATCAATCGGTCGTTGATCTTGCCTACTCTTTCGTTATTGTAAACCAAATCGTTGATGTATAGTCCAACAAATGGGATACATCCTTTTGAAGGTTGGATGTTGTTGGTGGCTTTTCTAAGCTGGTAAAAGTTGTTCAATGGGGAACACAATTTCTTCAACAGCTCATCAACTTCATCATCAACATATCGTTCAATCTTCAGTGAACTCAAAGCAACCACGATTTGCATGGTGGTGGCAAAGTTCTGCAACTGCACGCAATGGTGAGCAATGTGAACAAACCTTCTAATCACATCATCACGTTCATCTTGAGATAACAACACTTCCGAAACGATCCAATTGACCATAAGATTGAATCTATCAATAACTAAATTGACCCCGGAGAAATCTCGAAGTATAACTTGCAACCAACTTGTGACACCAGTGACCAAATGGTTCCATTTCAACTCAATTAAATCCTTCCAATCCAATGCCAATGAAAGATCAGCTTCGATAAGCGTCATATGCTTGGCAATCTCTTCTGAATCGTATGACATGACAAATGAAATATGTGAATTGTTCAGCATGATGTCTTCAACCGACAACGACGATGAGTAGTTGTCCAACATGACACTTGGTGAATCAAGCTGACGCAAGCTGCGTGAGTGTGATGTTTGTTGTTGTTGAGAATTACCGGTGTTGGTGCTTGTGTTGGTAAAGTCATTATTGCTCTTCTTTATTGGCGTCAAAGGAGGATCTGTGCATTCTTCGTCATCATCTTCCAAACTAATAACATCAGCAGTGTGGGCATTATTAATCTCATTCAAAATGTACTCGGTATCCTCAACCTCTACTGGCTCATTCTCAGCTTTCTTCTTGAGAGTCAGCTTGGATGACGATTTACCCTCGAGTTTGTGTAATGCAAATTGAATTGGATCTTCAGCTGACTGAATGGTTTCGTCAGGGATGGCAGCCAACTCTTTCAATGCAAAATTGCTGATACCTGGTATAGCCACCGAGTTATTGCTTGAACCAGTGTAAGCCGTGGAATGAAGCGACTCCTTGTTTGTCGTTCTGATTGAGCTCTTCAACGCTGACGAGAAAATTGAGCTGTCAGCAACATCAGCTGAAGACTGTTTCGAGAGACGTGCCAACTCATGGAAGGGTAACTCAGTCAAAGCACACAACACACTATACCTGATGCTTTTGGAACTGCTGCGTGAGATGGGAATTACCTGATTCTCAGCTGTACCTGCTGCAATTCGAAGATCGTTGAAAGCCGTCTTTTTCTTCAACCCATTGTATTCAGTATTCTCGTAGTCCAAGGAGTTACCTTCGTTGAATATGGAAAAAGCCGAATCATAACTGACATAAGACTTCATCGAGTCTCTTCTAAACACTGAGCCATTAGAATTTCTCGACCATGTGGAAAGTCTCTTGGAATGAGTGATGCTAGTGTTGGCATTGTCACAGAAACTGATCCTCTTCGGCTTGGCCAGCTGTGGACTCATAGCGATACCTAGCTCTGCAACTTCAGCATCGTATTGGGTGATATTGCTTGGCGTGGAGATAGACGAGTGTCCCAAAGATTGGTTGTTGTGCTGGAAACTGAAGCCAGGCTCTGAATACTGTGACTGTCTCTTCTTTTGTGGTTCTTCAGTCAGGAAATTAAACTCATCGAATTCTTCTTCCAAAGGAGTTTTGTCGCCAATGTTGATATTGTCTTCATCGTTCCAATTGATACTGGCAGGACTCTGGAAAGAAGACGATTCTTCGGACTTCTCGTCTTCTTCAAGGATGTTGCTGGTTGATATGTTTCTTGGCACCTTGACGTTGTAAGCATTATCACTGTCGTTGACCAAGTTGTCGATTTTAACAATGTTCAAGTCAGATAAATCGTTGATGTCCATCTCCTCTTCTTCGCCTTTTTCCGGAGACACTTCAATCGGCTGCAAATCAACTTCGCTTTTCACTTCATTATTAGCAACTTCACGATTGTTCTCTTCTGTGTCTTCATCGTCGACAACAGCCAGTCCCTCGTTGCTGTTGTTATCTTCTTGTTCTTCATCTTGATCACCGTCCTGGGAAAACTGTGAATGCAGTTCAATAATGGCGCTACTGGTTTCACTAGTGATGCAATTTCTTATCAAAAACTCCAATTCGTCGATGATTCTAGCACTTAAAACATCCTGCCTTGATCCCACCTCTATCTTGTCGTCCATGACGTTGATGGCATCCGTGATTAATCGATTGATATCTTCCGTGGATGGTTTGGAGCTGATCCCTTGGGTGGGGGTAGCCACTGATGCCACTGCGGCACTTCCTGAAGTAGTAGTAGACATGTGAGAATTGGAATCTTTGTGCACGACGAGTGTCTTCTTCCAACTGTCCATCAACTTCCTTATGGAACCTCGTCTGTGCAAATCATCTGCTTCAACAAACAACGACGGACTTGATGGTGGTTGAAGTGGAGCAAACGGCTTTCCTGGGGAAATCAACGAATGAGTGTCGCCGTCAACATAATCCAGGATCTTCACCGGTGTTGACGGAACAATGGCCGTGACTTTGGAAGTAGGTAACTTGATGTGACCATTTGTTGCAAATCCAGCTTCATTGTGAAAGCTTGCCTTGGTTGGAGTTGACGCAGTGGGTGGTATGTTTTCTTGGTTGTCATTGTCTTTGGCTTCAACGGTTTTGGTTTTCTTCAAGTCCAATGACGAGTCCTTAATGTTCATGTGGTTATGCCTTGTTGCTTGTTTCAAAGGACGTCTACCTTTGTTCTGTGGTGGTGGCTTAATTGGGGAAACATTGGTGCCCATGGAAACGGGTGATGTTCGTGGTAGACTGAATGAACTTGAAAAAGTTGGTGATTTGACCAACTTCTTACGCTGTTGCATTTGGTTGATCTTGTTGTTGATGGAAATTCTTGACGAGTCGTGCTGCAAGAATAAATTGTTGATGGACAAGTGGGTACGTTCCTCTTGGCTATTGTTGTCATCGTCAAAGATTGGCGTTTTGTGGTGGGTCTTGGAATCATACAACGAAAGCATTGCCGATCTACGGAATGATGGATTGGTGTGGATGGATATTTCAGTATTGGATTTCGACAACTTCTTGTTGTTGTTTAATGATGTTGCCAATGGGATGGGGTATGTATAGGCGTTGTTGCCAGTCATTATCACGTCAAAGTCCAAGTCCAATAACCAAAACTCGTTGATGATTTTCAACCAATGGATTTTTAGATCGCCAAGGATTTTGGAGGTAAAGATTGAGTTATTAAGGTTTGTTTCGTTTTGTTCGACGCCCTGTTTGACCACCAAGTTTGATTCCAACGTTATGCTGTTTATTGTTGTGGCAAATAAATCACACAATTCGTAATCGCTGTTGAAATCGTCGATGAAATAATTAAGAATCCAGTGTCTCAAGACAACAAAAGTTCGCAACAACACTAGTTTCCCTATCCTGATGTTGTTTTCAATGGAGGAATTGAGGTATTGTAGAGCCCAGATCAATCTTGTCAATAGTAAGTTCATAACTTCGTGGCTGTCTGAAAACATTCTGTAAGTCAAAAAGAAGTCACAGATCAAATCGTAGTCAATGATCTCTGGCGATGTCATGTGCACTATCAATGCTTTAATTGTTGCTTGGTTGATCAATTCTGGGTTTGTCTCATCGTATTTGACTAGGTTCTCTCTGCTTTTGGTTGGTAGACACGGGAATAACTCTTCATCGTCAAATATGGATTCGTTGTGTTGATTGTAAAGAAAGTTTGGGTGTACACTTGCCCTGTGATTTGCCATCTCTTGCTGTTGTTGTTGGAAGTTGTGGTAGGATGTGGATGTGGAAAGAATGTCATTGGATAGGTCTGCCTCCGACGGATCGGCTATGTTGCTATTATTCTGTAGTTGTTCTTCTTCCTGTTCTTCATCTTCTTGGATGTGATCACTGTCTTGCTGATGTATGGGGTTGGTATTCTGGTCTAGCATTGTTTCCTGTGATGAGTTATTGCCAACTTCGCCTGTAAGATTGGCTGGTTGTTGAATTTCGCTTGTCATTCGATGTATGTGTGTTGTGTGTGTGTGTGTTATGTGTAACTATATTAAAAAGAAGTAAAATGAAATGAAGGTAACGAATGGGAATTGAAGTGAAACGAAACGATTGATGTGTCTAAGAGTGACAGCGAGTGGTGGGTAGAAAGAAAGACAAGCAAGGAAGACAGCAAGTGGGAAGTGGTGGTGATGGTGATGGTGATGGTGATGGTGATGGTTGTAAATGGGTAGAGGTGAGTTGTTGTTTTTTTTTTGTTTTTTTGCAAACCCACAACAAATTGAAATACAAGTGACAGATATAGAGAGAGAGAGAGAGAAAGAGAGAAACAGAAAGAGAGAAAGAGAGAAAAGAATAAAAAATTTTCGTTGGTTGTCTCGCATCATTCTGAATTTACTCTCTAAGAAAGTTGCAGTGGATGAGGACACAAGTATTTGTTTGGCAGCGCATACATAGTTTAACTTGTGTGTCGATAACTTTGTTCGCTTTGTGGCAGCAATGCAACATTAAGAGAGACAGCCAGTGAATAGACGAACAGAATTTCAACAATACGGGGAATGTTGGAAAGCATAGAGTAACCAATTGGGCCTGTCT
This sequence comes from Candida pseudoviswanathii, assembly GCA_030565125.1. Lineage (NCBI taxonomy): Eukaryota > Fungi > Ascomycota > Pichiomycetes > Serinales > Debaryomycetaceae > Candida > Candida pseudoviswanathii. Next base: position 79,601 of record JAJMBE010000047.1, on the reverse strand, counting down.
AATTCCAATTGATGCTGCGTGGTGTCTCGTAAGATGAGAGACTGTCATTCCATGTAGCTGAATTACATAAGCTGCTTCAACAATCTAGCAACAGCCAATAGGAGATTTGCAAGTGGCAGCATCTTTTGCGGAAGAACAACAACAACCCAGTGTGTTATTATTTTCTCACCGGGGGGGGGGGGCCGGGGATGTGTGGTTGTTGTTGTTAGGGAGTGAGACACAAATTTGTGAAATGTAAACAAACGCGAACTTTTTTTTGTGTTGCCAAATTTTTCTTCTTCTTCTTCTTCTTCTTCTGGTGTGGTTTTGTGACATTAATTTGGTGGTTGATTTCGTCTGTTGGGAAAAAAACCCGCCCACCCATAATATTCGCTCTGGTTAAATTGACTTTCACAACTTTATATATAATTCAAACCCACTCTGTCTAACGTGGCTTTAGACTGCCATTGTCCTCATGGCTCTGGGTCGGTTACGACCCACATGCGGCCCCAACCTTGCCTAACGAGACGCGTCCTGTAGTGTGCCAAAGATAGGGGTAAAAAACATTCCATCCAATTGGCTATTGTCGTACTGTAACATTCCATAAAGTCTACCAGGCAGGTAATTTAACTAGCAACGAAGTATACCTTAATGCAAAGCTAAACTCAGGTTGTTGTCAACTAGACGAATGTTACGTTGATGCGGTGGCGACACCCCACATCTTTCGACACTTGCATCATCTCATCATCACCATCAGCATCCATCGGATGTAATGCAGGGAGCGCAAGGAAAAGCTTAGCCCTTGAAAAAAAAATAGAACTGCTCCCGCCCCCCCCCCCCCATTGTTCCTTTCTGAGGGCTCATAATATCTTCAATTCACTCGGCATCTGAATTATCGTCAACTATTGCAAGAATGTAATCAGAGGGAAAGGAGGAGGATCCCCTATTCTTCTGCAAGACATTAATATACTACAATGCACAGATAAATTACACATCCTTTATCAATGTATCAACAACCTGTTCTATAATCGTACATTTTTTAGAAGCGCCTACCCCCTTACTACTCACTTAGCACTATTCTGCAAGTTCTGCTGTATCATATCCTTCAACGACGCAAAATTCGTGCTTCTATTCTGCAACGCCGTCTTAAACATCACACTCTCCTGTTTCAAAATCTGCTTGATCCCGCTCGCTTTCGTAGGGTTTGGCTTATTCTCACGCTTCACCTTCTTGATAAACAACTTCGTATCCTCCTGCTTCGCATCAGCGCCGCTCTCATCCGGCAAGTTCAGCAACAAGTCGTCCAACTTTGGCTTCAACTGCTCCTTCGCCTTTCTCTTTCTCCTGCGCAACGCAGACTTGCTTATCCTGGTGTCCCCCAGGATCAACTTGCTCACGAACTTGTCGCTCTTGACCTGTTGCTTCTCCTTCTTGGTGCTCTTGGCTAGTTTCAAGAATGGGTTCTCGTGATATGTGGGGTCTTGTTGTGCTGGAGCGTCTACGGCTAGCTCTTGTTTGAATTCGTTGATCTTGGCCAGTTGGGACTTCTTGCTTGCCTTGTCTCTTAAAGAGCTCTTCTTTTTGATTCCTGCCTGAATAACATAGATGTTAGTAACTAGATCAAAGGGTGATAGTTGAATAGTGAGTCAGACATACCATTGTTGGTGGGGGTCTGGTGATTGCTGATAGCTTGCGATGATCAGATTTTTTTTTTTTGTCTTCGGATGATTTAACCCTACTTCCGTGGAGCCACAAAGATCACCACCAGACCAAACTTTTGCAACCACCACACCCACCACCTGAAAGATACAATTGCGTATAATGATAACGTATAGGATTACATATAGAAATGATAAATATAAATTACAACTCAAAACAAAACATAGACATCAACAAAATTTCGTCAACTTAACTTTTGGTAATCTTTTCGTGCAAAATTTTCACCAAAATCTAACTAAAAGTAAAAGCGTAATCAAAAAGTATTCGAAAATACTAAGTTCAATATCAATAATAGTAGTTTCATTCTTAGTTCTTGTCATCGTACTTCCACTTCCCGTAAAGTTATCTCCTTGTGCTTCCCCAGTGGTACCATTATCTTCACGGGAACCATTCAAGTCAATGTTCAGAGTAAGAAATCCCTGTTCCTCATTCATATGGGCGTACTGGAAGAGCGGATCAGGCAACATGTCAAAGTCTCTCAATCGTTTCATATCCCAATCCAAAGTGCTTTCAGTTTTCCAACACCAGAATATCCACCCACTTCCCTTTTCTTCATACACGTAGAACTGCTCTTTCAAAAACAGCATCACATCCTCCTTAAACCAATTGTGATCGGGGTCGTCATGCCCATCACACGATCCATTTAGTGTGCTTTCAAATGTCCCTTCAAATCGTGATCCTTTGCCCACTCCGTTGATGTATTTTGTGCAATCTGTTAGCGCACCGGAAAATTCTCCCACAATGCTTCTGTGGCCAGACCGCTCGATACTCTCCCCTTGTCTTCTGATGGTATCCAAATGTTGGTCAAGTGTCAAACGGATTTGCCATTCGGAGAATATTTCATACAAATGGTGGTCAAGAATATACTCTCCAGGGAAATTCTTCCACGCTTCGATGTTCAAAAAAGCATCATGGAAAACCAACTTGGCCTGTATGTTTTTCTCCACCACCAGATCAAGACAATAGGTGTAGAAATCCATCAACTTTTCTTTATCCAAAACCAACCCCAAAGGTTCATTCACTAACTGAATTGAGTGCACAGTTGAGTGACTACCATATTTCTCAAGCACATAATCCACCACCTGATACGTCAACTCCATATTCTCCGGGATTTCAAACCATGTTGGTGTGGTTGTCGAGAGCCCAGAATTGTCAAACCCATTCTGTGAACCAGGCATACCGTGAATACCAATTTGCACCTTCAAGTTGTGATTAGTTGCCCAGTCAATAGCTCTATCCAAGTACTCTTCCTGTCCTTGAACATAGGGATCGTCTTCCAACAACCCAAATGCCCAGTACCCAATAGGTATTCTTACCAAGTTCAACCCAAGATCGGCAATCTCTTCAAAATCCTCTTCGGAATAGAACTCATCCCAGTGCCCGTGCAAGTACTCTTCGGCGAGTTCTTTCCCCAACAACGCAGTGAGGGTGTATTCGTCTCTTGGCATTGGTCTGAGGTAGACATTCTGGACGTTTTCGTATAATGTGGGGGTGATCCACGGTTCCGTAACTAGCCAACCTCCTAAACTAACGCCGTATATTTTCTGTAATTCGTCTTCGTATACTGAGGACATTGATTGAAACAGGTGGTTGGTGAAGCTTCGGAGTAGGAATGATGTACTTAAAAACTCCTCTTTGACGTTGAATCGCCCTTGGATAATTTGAGGTAGGAATAAGATCCCAAACAGCACTAGATACATGGTTGACAAAGAACGATCTGATAGATCAGTGGGTTAGATTTTCTTGTGTGGTAGTTGGCGGCAGTTGAGGAATGAAGATACGGTAGATCCAATTGATTGATTAAAGAACACCAGAGTGACAACCACTTCTTTATCCAAACGACTTTCTTGTTGTAAGTTTTTGTAGGTCTTTTTTTTCTGTTTTTGCAACAAAACATTGGTGGCCAAGCAATCACGTGACACAAAGCAAACACAGAAAAAAAAAACAAAACAACAAAAGCCAAATAGCCAAAGGAATCCCGCAAAGGAAATTTTAAATTTTCAGAAACATTGTGCTCTCTCTCTCTGGGTTGCGTTTTGCTCGTTGTGTTATAAGGCAAAAAATCACAACAAAAAAACGTTTATCTGCTCATCTCCTTATACCATAGATTACCACCCACAAGTCCACTAGAACACTAGCATCACCTCCCCTCCATTAGACCAGTCCACCCTGTCCAGCTTAGTGTTCTTAATTTGCTTGTTTCCTTGGATTACCGCCTTTCAGAATTTTTTTCTTGCTTTGTTTTTGAATGATTTATTGACTTACCTATTCTCCCACAACCGGATTGAAAAAAATATAACATACACCCATAATAAAAAGGCAAGAAGCTCGTATAGACACTTTTTATTTATTTAACATAAGAACGAATATGAGCAGTACAGATGATCCTATTAATAAATCACTCATGGAACCTCATGAATCAACAGCAGACTTGCTACAGTCGCCTCGGGACATTGACTTATCTTTGGCGTCGGAAATAAAACTTGACATGCCCCATGACGTGCCCACTTTGAACCACGAGGATGAAATTAACAAGTTGTTTGATAATGAGACCCAGCCAGCGTCACAGGAGACAAAGTCGTCGCCGGCCAAGCATGTACTGAAAGAAGACGAGAACCTCCATGAAGAGGACCCTAAAGCGAGGCCGTTGATTTCTCCCGGGGAAGACTCGAAAACCGCAAGCACATCGGTATCGCCGAATCTTTATCCCGCAGACGGCAAGAAGACACCAACGCATCAAAAGGAACTAAGGCGTAAGTCGACGTTCGTGCCGGTTACTTCAGACACTAAACTTTTGGATCCACCGGAAGAGGACGACTCGAAGATCTCAGCATACGCAAGATTGGATTTTGATAATTTCACATTTTTCGTACAGACTTTGCAAGTTGTCTTGGGGAGAAAGTCGAACGACGAGTCTTTGCAGCAGAACGTGGATGTGCATTTGTCGTCCAAGAAGGCGATTTCGAGAAGACACGCAAAGATTTTCTATAATTTTGGATCCCAGAGATTCGAAATCACCATACTAGGAAGAAACGGAGCGTTTGTGGATAATGTGTTTGTGGGCAAAGGATTGACCGTTCCGTTGATAGATGGAACTAAGATACAGATTGGCGATATACCGTTTCAGTTTGTGCTTCCGTCATCGAGCGAGTCCAACAAGGGAGACGAGTCCCAAGCATCGTCTAAACAATTCAACCCTTCAGATGCAATTAATTTGAAGACAAACCTTTACTCCAAGACACCAACACCGAAATCCTCCCCAAAGAAGAAGAAGAAACTGAAGTCGATAGATGAACCCAAGGCTAAACTCAAAACCGAGCCACCACTAGCGGCGGCAAAATCGACATCCCGAAAATCGTCCACATCTGCGGCAGTTACATCACCAACAGCTGATGCGAAGTCAAACACCGACACACCCACCACCGCCACCACCACCGCTGCAGCACGTAAAAACTCCATCAATAGAAGAAACTCCCTACTAAAGATCAGGCGATTATCCAATGCCAGGAGGAAGTCATTGGCAGCCAATGACGAAATCAACGAATTATTGAAAGACTTGGGTGTGACGTCGATCGATGCAATCAATGAAGAAAATGCAGATCTACTCGACGCACAAATCCAGAGTTTATTGGACGAGGACAGTGAGAATTTGGGAGCTTTGGAAGACAGCCTAATGAAACTAGCCGAGTTTAATGAATCCGCCATTGATGACGGTGATGATGATGAAGACGACGACGACAGTAAAAACGAGGCATCACATGAGTTTGATAGACTTGTCAAAGGGATTGAACACGATGCACTCGATGACGAGATTAAAGACATTGATGCAAGTTTGGCATTGTTGAACCAAGAGATTGCCCAGTTAGAGCCTTTGATCGATGAGCACAACCAGGGTGTAATGAGGGAAAAGGAAGAAAAGAAGAAGCAGTTGGAAGAGCAAAAGAGAAAGAAACAGTTACAGCAGTTACAAAGGAAGAACTCGTTGGCCAAGTTGCCTATACGCTCTGCTCCACTCATGGGCAAACCAGCATCTATTCAACCACCAGCTTCGTCTTCTATCTACAACCGCATTAATGGGTTGGACAAAATTGGCAAGGTCGTCCCACCTAGACAACCACCTCCAAAGTTAATTGCTCCTGTATTATTAATCACTTCAGAACCGTCTGCCATCCGCTCAAGACCGCCACTTCGAGCAATCACAGTCAGTGACGCGTCGTATCTCGCGACGTTTTCGTACCCAAAGACAATTGAAGAGCCATCAAAGTACCCCAAACCAAAACTTAAGAAAGAGCCACATAAGAAGTCTTCCAAAAAGGTTTACACCCCCGACGAGATCCCGGAGCAGTATCGCTCGAAACCAAACATTAGTTTCCAGACGATGATCACCAATGTATTGAAAACAGAGGCAGCGAGAAATGGATTGACGATAAGTGAAATCACCGAAGCTATCAAAGAAGTGTATCCATATTACAAGTACTGCCCAGATGGATGGCAATTCTCCGTTACCCATTGTATCAAATTCACCAAGATCTACAAGAGACTACTGAAGCGAGGCAACGAGTGGTTGTACGCCATGGACGAATTGTACATCAACGAACGCGAGAACATCAGAATCAAGCAACGAGAGTTTGCCCAAGCTAGAGCGAAGGCGGAAGCATTAAGACAAGAGGAGATTAGACAACGACAAAGGTTAGAGGCTCAGAAGTCGTTGCCTCATAATATCGTGGGGAGAAATTTTGCTCTGCCTTATCCAAACACAAGAGTGCCTACTGGACAATACGGTCAGTATGTTGCCGGGGGAGCTACCAATGGATCAAGTACTATGGTTGGCACGTCGGCTGGCCCAAGCACTATTAAAGCTCAATTGGCGGCTGTGAGAGGAGACGCGGCTTCGACGACGCCAGCTGCTGCGTCATCATCATCAAAGCAACAACCTGGTTTACCGTCAATGGATGATCCAAGAACGCAAAAGTCATTAGTTTATTTGCGAAAGGAGTTGTTCACTTTGTACAAGGCTAGGAAGCTCACGTATGATTTGCCAACCGCGACATCCTTAATCACCAAAGCAGTCGCAACCACCATAGCTCAAGTGAATAGCATCGGTGCTAAACGAGGTGCTGGGGAGAATGCATTGGGATACTTGGTTGAACATGCTCCACAACAAGTGAGTAAGATTTTGGGCATTGCTTTGAACAATGCAATTAAGGAACACGAAGGGAATACGTCTGCGTCGCCTAGTCGTCCTGCTACACCTGGAGTCAAATCCGCTGGATCCACCAGCCAAGCAGGCACTCCTGCTCCTGCAGCTGCCACCAAACCAGCCCATCCCAAACAGTCACCAGTTGCAACGCCAGCCACACTCAAGACTGAACCAAAACAAGAACCACCAACACCAACAGTTGCGAAAGCTCCAGCTAAGCAACCAGTGGCCACCCCCGTGCCACTGAAACCAGCTCTATCACCAACAAACTTACCCAAGCCACCACTGTTTGGCAAACCACCAGGTTTGAAACCTGGTGCTTCTTTAGGGCGTCCACAGGCTTTTGGCAAACCACCTAGTGCTGCGTCAGGCAGTGGGTTGTCTCGCTCGGCGCCTACCTTCTTATCTAACAAACCTAGTTTCCAAAGCAACAAGAGGGAATTGGAGTCTGATGACACCGAAAAGGCTGCGAAGGTCCAAAAGACGGAATAGTGACAACAAAAAAGTTATCAATAGAATATATGTATTATTATTATTTAATTTATTAGGTTTATGTAGTTTTTTGCATCTATATCTTTACTTCTTCTTCAGACTACATTTTTTTTTATCCGCATTCGCACGACTCTCAGAACGAGTGGCAACAACCGAACGAAAACAGAAGTCGTGAGAAATATCACTGGTGGCCAAATACATCAACACTATCAACAACCTACCCACCTTCTTTTCCTGCAATTACCATTTCCAAACAACCACATACATCATCCAGAAATGAACAGCATTGCACAAAGATTCACACACGCCAACAACAATGACATTCTCCAGGAATTAGACTCCGTGACCCAATCCCGCACGCCCACCAACTCCACCCAGTTAGAATTAGCCCCCTCCATCGCCGTCCCACCCATCTCGCAGCCCACCGACTTCTTGCGCGCCCACACCGACGACTCCGCCAACCCAGACTGTAAGATCAAGATTGCGCACGGGACAACGACCTTGGCGTTCCGGTTTGCCGGCGGCATCGTTGTCGCCGTCGACTCACGTGCCACGGCGGGCAATTGGATCGCGTCGCAGACGGTGAACAAAGTGATCCGTATCAACCCGTTCTTGTTGGGCACCATGGCGGGCGGCGCTGCTGATTGCCAGTACTGGGAGACCTGGCTAGGCACGCAGTGCAGATTGCATGAGTTGCGTGAGAAGGAGCGGATCTCTGTCGCGGCTGCGTCCAAGATCTTGAGCAACTTGGTGTACCAGTACAAAGGTATGGGGTTGAGCATGGGAACAATGGTGTGTGGACACACCGCGAAGGAGGGTCCTACGATTTACTATGTTGATAGTGATGGAACGAGATTGAAGGGGGATGTGTTTTGTGTTGGGTCTGGTCAGACGTTCGCTTATGGTGTGTTGGACACGGAGTATAAGTGGGATTTGACGGTCGAGGAAGCATTGTACTTGGGTAAGAGAAGTATATTGGCTGCTACTCATAGAGACGCTTATTCTGGTGGGTCCATCAACTTGTACCATGTAACTGAACAGGGTTGGACTTATCATGGTAATTATAATGTGGGTGACTTGTTCTGGGAAGTCAAGGAGAAGGAACACTCATTTGTTAATGTCGACGGGTAGGGGTCATCTATAAGTTACATACACAGATAAATAAAATACATGAAAAAGATAAAGAAATGATAAAGCGTAGTAGGGGTTTTGTGGTGCTTGGGTTAGGGCTAGATGTAGCCCTAATTGATTGCACGTGATGAAAACCATTACTCCTGCATTCAAAAAGTCGTGCACCCACAATTTTTTCTATGGTGCGCGCATTTTTGTACCAACAAACAGTATGGGTGCATTCACACTCTACGCACACAGACAATTTGTTAGTATAGAGAAAAATTCTTTCAGGCAAAGTTTCAGTCGTTTTATTCCTAAGAAGACCCCATATACATTAACTGCCAAAGATGGTATGTTTGAAATAGAGAGAGAAAGAGGATATTTGGATTAAGCAGAACAAGATGAACAGATAGACGTCAGGAACTTATGATAGAGAAATACACACCAAGAGATGTCGTGATTCGAGATGTGAAGGAAGTGAAAAATTGAATGCATGAGAGACCCACTTGTTATAATCCAAGATCTTCAAGTTCTACGACATGAACAAACTCCATACTAACATCTTACTAGTCCGACAAGTCCCAAAATGTTATGCGTGAATTGCGTATTGAAAAATTAGTTTTGAACATTTGTGTTGGTGAATCCGGTGACAGATTGACCAGAGCCTCCAAGGTTTTGGAACAATTGTCCGGTCAAACCCCAGTTCAATCCAAGGCCAGATACACCGTCAGAACTTTCGGTATCAGAAGAAACGAAAAGATTGCCGTCCACGTCACCGTCAGAGGTCCAAAGGCTGAAGAAATCTTGGAAAGAGGCTTGAAGGTCAAGGAATACCAATTGAAGACCAGAAACTTCTCCGCTACTGGTAACTTTGGTTTCGGTATCGACGAACACATTGACTTGGGTATCAAGTACGACCCAGCTATCGGTATCTACGGTATGGACTTCTACGTTGTCATGGGTAGAGCTGGTGCCAGAATCACCAGAAGAAAGAGAGCTAGATCCACCATCGGTAACTCCCACAAGACCAACAAGGAAGACACCGTCCAATGGTTCAAGACCAGATACGATGCTGAAGTCTTGGACAAATAAATTTAATGTATTAAGTTTGTGTATATTAAAATAAAGAAACAAAATTTCACTAATCTTTAAATACCCAGAAGTTTAGAGTTGCAAATTGACACGGTCACGTGGACTAGGCATGTGATGTGAACTCACGTGAGAAGTACCAAAAACCATAAAATTGAGCTTTGCTGTTTTCCCGCAGATCAAGCCATGCAAAAGCAAGGCGAGAGGCAGAATCTTTTATGCCTCTGTAACAGTTTATTCGTTTGGGTAGGCTTATGATACACCAAATGGGCTTTTATCTCGCGGCATTCAAACCAAGTTTAAACAACGAAGTGGACAATGAGACACGAGCCGAATGGGATGGAATGGGAGTGAAAAGCACCGCTGCGATTCCGGCGACGACTGGCAACAAAGCCCAATACGCCCCCAAGAAAAAAAAGCAACCAATAAAATAAAACTGCAGAGAGACAAAGGGGGGCCAGCTGCACACTAAAATTTTAAATTTGGAGCCACATGATAAGAAGGGGACTGGAGTTAATCTAAGTAAACGCCGACACTGCCTCACATTTCACACTAACACCTAACACCTCCACTTGTTCCTCCACCAGGGTTGTTCCAGATACAAGGCGAATGGTTAATAGACTAATTTGCTCATTCTAAAGAATAATGACATGACAGGGCTTGTGCTGACATGGCATGGAATGGCATGGAGTGGCACGCTATGGCTCCACGGCAATTCTACGCGGAATATGAGAGAAAAGCCTTGAGGCTTGGAAGGTGATTACGAGCTTTTCTTACCATTACTAAAGCTAAGCGCTGGTGCTATCTTTACCCTCTTGCTGTTTTTTTACTCCACATTGGTTTGATAGTGAATTATAGGTCGGCCGTTACAGGGTCGGCACTACAGTCAACTACCACAGCTACATACATGAGAATTTAGCGCAAATGAGCCACTCTGTGGGGGGAGTTTATTATGCGTAGAGCTCTGTCTCTCTGTCTCTCTCTCTCTCTCTTCCCCCAAAGCAGGCGTGAATGTTTCAATTATCGGGTTCTCATTGGTCCTTTGCAGTATTTAATCTAAAGCAGACCGCCCATGTACAGAAGGTTATCTTTTGTGTGTTCTGGCCCTCATACTTGTACACACAAAAAAAGCAAAAAAATTGGCACTGTTGCACGCACACACCCACTCACATTACAGGAACCCACCAACAGACATTGCCATTTTGCTGAGACAATATAAAAATTTTCTATTCCCAACCACCCCCCAACTCTTGCTTCTTCCCCCATTGCCACTCTTCTTTACCATTGGGTATAACCTGTCTTTAGATTCTTCATTCACGCCTTTACGTCTCCTCACTATCTGCACGCACTTTATTATAAATAATCTAGCATTTCTCTCACTAGCCCCCCATTCAACCTAAAACACAATACGAAGCACACTCATAACTATCAACAACAACAACAACAACAACAACAAGAACAACCACCACCTTACAACTATGGTCACTATAAATTACGAACCTTTAGAGCATTTACCCTACATCGATGAAAACATAAGTCCAGAAGAAAGATCCAACGTTGAGAACCTCATAAGCTTGGAGTTAGCCAACCAGTTCAACAACAATGTCAACACGATAACCCATAACGCCAGCCTACAGCAACACCAGGAACAGCTCCCCATACCGGCAACTTTGCATCCGCTAGTTGACCAATTATTGCCATTGCACTCAAACCTACAACAAAGAAGCACCATCATGGACATGACGCTACAACACTATGACGAAGAGTCAGACGACGAAGACGACGAAGGTATTGACTTGGCCAAGTACACCCAGTTCAACATCACGTCTCCATTAGAAGACCATGGTGCTTCTTCTTCTAATGCTGCTGGCAATATTGACTATACTAACTTGTACACCACTTTGGGTCACTCAAGTTTGCAGCAAAGAAACTTGGAGTTTTTGATTCAGAATAGAAACGACTTGCATCAGTTACAACAACAGGAACTAGCGCGATTAGATGAGCTAAACAACGAATTAACGAAGAACATCAGCAACAAAAGAAGCATGATTGATGACGCATCAACTACTGGAAAAAGACGCCAACTCAACGAGTATCAACCTGCGCAACAGCGTTTGGAACAACAATGGAGAGAGAGTATTAACGCTACAATAGAGTCGACTATTGAGACAGTAAAGAAATCATAGGATCCCCCAGTGGGAAACCCCCCCTAAATGCGACGATATATATTTATTCTATATTATCTATTCTGTAGACTTTTGGAGTTGTTCTCTTTGGATTTCATGTAGATCATATCCGTCTTGTTGCCACCAACATTGATGATTCGGGGGCACCCTTCCCTGTGTTTCTCCATTCGAACGCACTCTAGACAATAGTATGCAGCTACACCGTCTTCGTTATTATCACCTAAGTAGTTAGCACACAAGATACACTTGTTGCGCAAATGGCCCTGGCTGCAGTCCTGGCATATTCGAACCTGGTCAGTTGGCTTGACAAAGGAGTCACATATGGGGCATCTACCGTCACAGTTGGAACATAGTAGACCTATTGATCTGCCTGGTTGTTTCATGCACTGAACTAAATCAAACTGGTGTCGTGACATGGCTGGAGAGGGAGGGGGAGTTGGTGTTTCTTCGTGGGTTTCGTCTTTTAATTGATGCAATTTTTTTTTTCTCTTCTCTTTTGCTCACTCTTCTTCCTTTATTAGTATTGTGTTCCTTTATTGTACAAAGCATTTTGCCCTTGAAATTAACAACCACTATACCACCCAAACCAACTTCAACAACAAAACTATGAACGAAGATAGTCAGATAGACGAGTGTATGATTTGTCTTGAATCAATCTTGCCCACAGACAAAGTTGGCAGAATCCCCTGCTGTCCCACTAAAACATACCACGATCAATGTGTGTTACAGTGGTCAAGAACAAGCAACAGTTGTCCCACATGCAGACAGCGTTTCCACAAGATAGAAATAACCGATCCGCAAAACACAGTTGAGGTGGTGTCCATCCAGGATCGGTTGTTGCCCAACGACGCAATAAATGATATCCCACTGCAATTCATAATTCGCGAACAACCACCCACGAATCCCTCGGTAGACGACTACGAACCCGTCGAGGAGACATGTTATATCTGCAGCAACGTGAGCTCACGCAGCGGTATCAGCTGTCAGCAATGCGGGTGTCATTTCCACCTCAACTGTCTTGGCGTCATGGGCACCCTCGAAGAGTCCATTTGCTGGTGCTGTCCCATATGTGACTACAATCAGGAATCTATTGTCCCGCAAAGGTTAATTAGAAGGATGCAAAATATTCCACGAACGCAGAGCGCCAGGCCCCGGAGACAAGAACAAAGAAATCGGTTGGTTATTCATAACGACAATGACGAGCTAGATGTGGATTTCTTGTACGAGGACGAGGATGTATCTTATGAGGAGCTTCACCATGGCCACGTTGGTTTTATGGGGTATCATAGTCCGGTGATCAACGGGGGTGTTATATCGCGAAGAGAACAGAAACAGAGGGCACAGTTGACACAGGAGGAGGTGCAGTCGTGGGAGATGTTTGACGTAGCTAGGAAGGAAAACGAGGATGTGGTGGGTGAGGGCCCAAGTATATCCGAGAAACGTGGGGATACCACCGACGATGAGAATGCCAGTAATAAAAGACGACGTAAGAGAAAGAAAGTCACACCAGTTGAATCGTGTTCGTCAAGTACTGCCAACCAGACAACTAGTCATTCGACAAGCAGAATATCTCAGTTGATTGATCAGTTGAAAACGACGTCCAAGCGCACAACCACCACTGTAGCGCATCAGACAATAATGCCACAGACTACTTTCCTACTACCGTCGACGTCTTCGTCAACGGCAATGCTACCGAACGATTCACCAATGTCTATATCACCCGCTGCCAACAGCCCAATGGAGCTGGTTTCGTATTCTAGTGATGACAATGACTACACGAGACAGCTCCAGAAACAAAAACCACCAATGAGACAACCAAACAAGGAGTTGACGTTGGATCAGAAGATTGAGATTCAGAAACACATCAGGAATAAGCTACGACCACGGTACAAGCCAGGTAAGACGTCCAGCGAACACAACCCTGAAGTTATCACAAGCGAAGAGAACTACATCAACATCAACAAGACAATCTCAAGAAAGATATACAACCACATCCTCAGCCAGCCTGAGCCAATCGACGACTTTTTCAAAGATGATGATTTGAAGCTACGTGATGTCATTGACAAGTATATAGAATAGTGCCTCCCAAGGTATTATATATATATATGTATCTTTAGTATGTGCGTACTTATCTACGTCTTGGACCCTTTGGTTTATTAAACTTCAAGCCAGTTTTCGAAGACGACGAAGAAGAATCAACGGACTCAGCTTCCTCTTGTTGCTCCGGCTGTAACTCACTTAATTCCAATTCGTCCAAATCACCAACCTCTAAATTCTTATCAATGGCCACATCAACACCAGCGAGCTTACCCTTCAAGTGGTTAATCAAGCTGTTTTTAAACGCAGCATATACCATTCTATCCTTGACCGCGGACCCCGAAGGGCACGAGTAGATAAACGCCAAGCTTCCCGGTCTGTACGCATACACTGAATACTGGGGGCTCTTCACACCATTAGCGCCATCCAAAACCCCCACGAGTTGACTCACACCGACACCGGACTCAACTGTCTGCAACTTCACCAACTCCGCAGCGAGATCGATATTAAACACAATCAACTTGTCCGCATCCGCCGAAGACACACCATCGAACGCCGCCGTCAACTCCGGGTCGAACTTGTACAAGATGTCCTGGTTCTTCGCCAAGTCCTCTTCGCCGCCCATCGAGGCCAACTTCTTCTTGAACCCATGGTTCCCGAAACTCGACAAGTTGTTGATTCCCTGAAGGATCTTTTCGTCCTCCGTCAACAACCCCGTATCGGCGTTATCATCACTAGCGATGCTCTTCTGGAAACTATCCCACGTCAACTCCTCCAACTCGGAGAACGCCACCTTGGGTCCAATGCCGCTGCCCAAGCTGTTGATGATTGTGTTCCTGGTGCTCGCGTAGAGCATCTTTGAGCGCAACTTGGCCACGTCCGGGATGAAACTGATGAAGGACTTGGTGTTGTCCTGTTCATCGCTGCTGATCACAATGTATGCCGGGTCTGGGAACTGCGAGGATATATGGGAGTTGAGGTCGGTGAAGAGCGAGGCCGAGGTGTTGGAGGTGATGGTCTTGTCGGGAATTAATTCCGTCGAGTCGGGTGAGATCTTGATTATTAACGCGGATGTGGGTGTGAGGGATCTAAAGGACTCGTTCAATTCTTGGGATACAGTGATACCTGATTGTGTAGACATGGTTGGTAAGAGATAGTTGGTTGGATCGTGGTCTGGTGGTGGTGATCGTGGTGGTGGTGGATTTTTTTGTCGGTTGGTTCGTTGATCGGTGAGTTTCGGATGTCGGGGCACAGACTTCGGGATTTTGTGGATGATTGTAAAGTTGCCAAATTGGTAGAGATCAAAAATACTCCATCAAAAGTAACATACCAATTAAAAAAAAGAGAAACCACCAGCCAATCTTCTTCTTCTTTCCTTGAACCCAAACAACCCCTCACCAAGGGTGATTAATACCGTCGCCATGGGATTATTTGATCTACTTTCGTTCTCCAGTCCAGCCTCACCTACCATCCCCACATACAACCAGAACGAAGACTCCATTAACCTCCAGATCAAGTCCCTACTTTACCTATTCAAAAGACTAAAAATCAACAAACTCGCCCCGTTTCCTTCCAGATCGGGCACGCTCAAACATATAGATTCCACAGATGACGCCGAGAGGAACCCAACGTATGATAAACTAGACAAGATCTACGACTTGGAGAAGTTTATAGAGGTGTTGTTGGCACATGATGAGTACCGTGTGCTTGTGGATTTCGTGAAGAATAAGTTCCGTGCCATGTGCATGGTTAGCGAGTACCCTGTGAGCTCATCCCGTCCCTCGTCACCTGTCAAGGGACAGTCGGTGACGCAACCACTGGTGTTTCCTGATTTTGTGGACCACAAGGAAAGATCCATGAACGGGAAGAACTTCAGGTTTATGTTGTTTCCATTGGAGGGGATCAGCGTGGATAAGATATCTCAGACGTTAACCCGCTCAGATATCTACGTGGAGCACAACGTGTCTTATTCCAAACGGTACTCCATTGCTATTGAGTCTATCAGGCCAGTCATCTCATCCAAACAAACCAGCATCACCATTGACCAAAAGAACCAAATCATCAGAAACTATTTGACGAAAATGGCGTTCTTCGTGCAGTTGTCACGGATATACCAAGAATACACCAAGCTTCATCCACTCGTCATTGGATCACCCGTCACGCCCACCACCTCACCCACGAAGAAGACAATCACGCTACGCAAATCCATGTCGAACTTGACGCTCAACAAGCAACAACAACCACCTTCATCACCTACAAAACTAGCTCATAAGAAATCCATGGGGAGATTATCCACGAAGCCATCCATCCCCAAGTTCAAGCTAGAAGAGTTGTACAACCCAGTAACGTCACCACGTAAGAACAAGCCCACGGAGAGTGATACCAGCAGTGGTGGCGATGATGGAGTTGGCGGCAGCACCGAATTGGACCAGGAGAACTTACGGGTGGACGTCTATGAGAAGTGCAAAGTTGCTATAATTGATAAACTAAATCATGAAAAATCGAAACTTGTATAGTACTTACTCAGCCAATACATATTCGCAACAATCAAAGACAAAAAAAAAAAACCCAAAACCTCCCAACCCTCATCATCACCATCCCCATCAATGCTTCGTCACATACTCATCCCAAGACGCCGCCTTCATACACACACACCCCTTCTCAGTCTCTTCGGGTCAAGTGGTCGTCCATCAGCATCATCCCACGGTCGTCCATCACCCGAGCAGATCCTCCGCCCGCCGCAGAACAAGTCGCAGGCGCCCGCCAACCCCGCCGACATCCTCAAGAAGAACGACATCTTGATGTACGCGAACAAGCCCGTGAACTATATCGAGAGCGTGCGGGACGACGGGTACTATCTTGCGAACAACTTCCTCGTGACGTCGCCCGACCCCACCACCTCCACGACACACCAACCCGTTGGGTTGTTGCTCTTGCATTCGGAGACGTTTGAGGTCGCGATGGGCCCCGAAGCAGTAAGTGTGGACAACGACTGGCTTGTGACGTTCGATAAGGCCGTCTTGGGCGTGTTTGAGTTGATTCACCCCAAGCCGGAGATCTTGGTCGTGGGATTAGGGAAAAAGAGCAGGATGTTGAGCTTGGAGAATAGACAGACGTTGACGAATTTGGGCATACAGTTGGAGATCAGTGATCTGAATAACGCGGCGCAGATCTTTGACTTGTTGGCGACGGAGAGACCTAATGTGATTGGCGCGTTGTTGTTGCCGCCTAATATGTAGCGTGTGTTGATTATGTATAGTGTATTTATTAACGAGATATTGTTTTGTACATACGGAACGGAGAATGATTACTTACTCTATTGAGTCGTCATACTGACTATGAGGGTGGTGGTGATGTCTGGTTTGACTGAATTGTCCATGGGCAGGGTAGATTGAGATTCCTTGAGGGGTAGTGCTGCCGTATGTGTACAATGCATCAGGAGAGGTCGTGGTAGCAGTACCATCGGCATTGTACAACTGGGGAGTATAATTCACGATTCCTTGGTGCTGTGGCGTAGACATGGTCATTGACATCATCGGCATTTGTTGCGGCAAGTACTGAACCTGCTGTTGTTGTTTGGTGGTGGTTTGCAACGGAGGCGGCATTGACCCGTCTTGTGGCTGCGACAGTTGAGCTTGTGCTTGTTGTAACGCATGCATCATATGGTGTTGCTGGTGTGAAAGCTGAGCCATGTGTTGTTGCTGTTGTTGTTGATGGATAAAATAGTTTGTTTGTGGAGACGCCTTTTCAAATATCTTGTCTAGTAGGAACTTGGAGTTTGGGGTAGATGCATAATTACCGCCCAATTCAAACGATGAATGGTCAGTAGTCATATTTAAATGGCTTGTGTTCATGGTGTTGTTAACACCTGAAATAATACTACTGTGCTCTTTGCTGGTGTTCATAGTAGCATTGTGATCTTGCAAAGACGACAGCTGAGCAGCCAACTGTGGTGGTTGTGAGGTAGATGGCTGTAGTGGGGGATGTAGTTGGTTATTGGAAGACTTCTTCGAAAGTTGTTTCTTATTGTCCAGACTCCGAGATTCATCCTTAGGTTTCTTCTTTTTGTTATTCACCAAGGTGTGAACGTCTGTTAGCACAATTTGAAACTTGTTCATGCCCGCTTGCATCTTTGCCTTGTTAGCTGCTCTCTGTTTCGAGTCGTTCACATCTGGAGCACCGCTAGATGAAGAACCTGCCTGTGGCTTACTCTTTGGTTTGAGTTTAGGCTTTAGCTTGTTCTTGTTGGTGTTTGACTTTGTCTGACTATTAGAAGAACCAGACTTGTTTGTCAGAGCAGCTTGCTTGCTCTTGTCATTCTTTGTAGCTGGTTTCTTCTCAGAAAAAACCCCCATGACAGGGGTCACAGGCATATTCTTTGCTGGTGTCGGACTAGGAGGTGCCCCCATCATGCCTATACCCACATCATCCTCATTCTCTTTCCCACTAAAAATCACCTTCTTCTTAGGCTTGACGCTGCTTCCCTTTGTCGGGCTCGATAGTATAATCGTAGATGGGGAACTAGGCGCGACGATTTTCTGCTTGGCCGGGGTCTGAAACTGGATCTTGGGCTTGTTGGTGTTTGTTATATCCTTGAGCACTTTCGAAGGGGTCTGCAAAAGAGCCTTCTTGTCGAAATCATCCTCCTCCTCGTCATCGCCCTCTTCATCGTCCGTGTCTGGCTCGACACGCCTTATATTGCCAATGTTTTCATCATCAGTCTCTGGATCCTCCTTCTCGTCTTTCTCGGCTTTCGTAGAAATGCTTAACTTGTGAGGCTGTCTCGGCGGCGTGTCAAGCAACGCAATGGATCTCTTTGTGGCGCTCTTCATGGGGTCCTGCAAGATTTTCTTATTGGCCACGGTATTAAGACTGAACTTCGAAGGTGTGATAGCCTGGATATCGTTCCCGCTGGTATTGCCAAACCTGATTGGAGAGTCAATGTAAAAGTCGTTTGAGTTGTGGAATATTTTCTCGTGGTATGGAGTAAGACTGTTGAACTGGTTGATGGAGGAGGCACTGCCCAAGACGTTCAAGTTGTGGTTCAAGAACGGTGTCAATCCAAACCCTTGGAAATCCAAGTCATTGACTCCCGAAGTCGATGTGTTGGGGTTGATGTTATTGTTGTTGGTGTTGTTGTGATTGTTGCTGGTTGATGTTTGGAGTAATAGTTTGTTGGGGGTTGAATTGAAGGACAAGATTTGTTCATTTGTGTATGTTTTCGATATCAATGGCGTCCACCCCAGTAAGTTGAAAGGCTGGTTCATGTATTTAGAGGCCGAAGCTGTGACGTTGAAGAACTGCTGTTGCTGCTGAAGTTGTTGTTGTTGCTGGGTGCTCTTGGACGATGATTTCGTTAGTGGGAACGCCGAGGAGGATATCTTGTTATGCAAAGGTGTCTGAGTGGGCATCATCATGGAGGAGGTTCCTTTCTTGTCGTGGTCCTCTCCTTCACGTGTTGGTGAAGAAGATTGTAGGAATTCGCTTGACATGTGTGGTGTTTGGTTGTTTGTTGTGGTTTTCTTTGGGGGGGGGGGGAGGCAGATGATGAGTGAGAGTGGACAGAATAATACAAAGCACGACAAAACTGTTGGTCGCCTAGTGGGGATGGTGATAGGTTGGTAGTGTTAAGCACCAGTATGTATCTGTCAATATGTAGATCGAAGTAAGTAGATAAATAACAAAAGTGGCCCCTGTCTTCGTTTCTTATTCCTTGTGGGTAACCCAGTGAGTAGTTGGATAAGGTGAGTTGGGTAGGGTAGAAGGAAAAAAGCGTGTTGATGTAAACAAAACAAACAAGAAAATAAAGTGAGAGCTTCCCCCAAGTTGTCTGCTGCCACTTTGCTCTCACTCTCACTGTCTTCCCCCCCATGGTAGTGCACATTTGCTCAAAACGTAAACAACAGCAATTTTTTTTGTTTTGGTTTCGTTTTTTCCTCTGTGGCTTTGTGTAATTTATGCGCAGAAACACCTCTCATCCCATCCTATCTCACGCCAACACCGCTCAACCAGGAACCAACCCAAACCATAACAACAACCTTATTGCGAAAAACAACAGAACAAAGAACAAGCTCCTGCATTCGGGCTTTCTTGCCGCCTCTATCTCCTCTCACAAGCGAGCTCATTCAGCCGAAAGCCAATGAGGCAGAAGAAGCTGTGCGTAAATGTAGGAACTACATCCGTGTGTGTGTGTGTGTGTGTGTGTGTGTGTGTGTGTGTTGGAATTGTCTTCATGTGAAGAGTTGCCTCACTGTCGATACAGAATCATGGCTTCTGCTCCAGTGGCATTGCCTCTTGTCATGAACAGATACAATTTCATTTGTCTCAAACCAGACCCACAACAATGGAGAATTTCACCTCGTGAGAAAACACAATATAAACGAGTCCCAGTAAGAGTGGTGTGAGTTCTCACTCAACGTTTACCTGTTGAACGATATCTCCAACCCTGAACGAACAGGGACAGGTCCTTATCCCATTTGATACACTTTTTAACCGGTCGCTGCAGCTGCGATAAGCTTCGTTCGCTCTCCCCAAATATAGAATTTCAGAAAGTTGCAAAACCAAGTCTCTCTCACAAGTTTGCTTTTTTCTCGCGTCTTTGTGAAACAACAAAGCCGAATCCGATTGTTCCACCAAACCCATCTCAAAAACACAGTTCCTCCATCATCATCATTCACCATCAACCACCTTCGAACAATGCCGGAGAAAAGCAAACTCAATTAAGGTTTCTCATTATTCTTCTATTATATTCGCACCCGATCCCAACCCGCATACCATGCCTAAATTCATGACAGAATAATCTACTCCGCTCTATATTGGGTCACACCACATGACATCACCCACGTGATCCTAATTATCCACTTCCCCACGACCCTTGTTTCTATTTTTTGATTGCGTGATGGCCTTCCTCGAGGCGCATTAAGCACAGTTTCATGCAAGAATTGCCGTGCTTGTGTGCAGTACGCTCAGTCCCAGAAAGAACGAAAAGAGAAAATCCCGGTATTCCAATCCGAGGATCCACAGGGTTACAAAACACGCCACCGGAAAAGCCGAATGTGGGCAATTAATTCCGTACCTTTTGGGCAACGTTTCACGAGATAATTTCCATCCAATCGTGGTACGACCAAAAATCATGGTTGATGATGATGGGGACGATGAGTCTCCACGATTCAGGGTCTCTTCTTCCTCTTATCAGTTATAACAATAATATATATATAAAACAATTTAAACAAAAATAATAAAAAGGATTAGACACAAATTATAGAGAACTTGACAAGTTGGAAGAATTAGATAAGAATGAAATGAAAACACATATAAAATCAATCAAAAAATACTTTTTCTTTTCTTTTTTTTTTTAAAATAGTATATTCAAAAAAATATTAGACAGTTGTGGAAGGACAGGAGGATGAGGAGGAGGACGATGAGTAGGGAAAGGAAGGATGTAGGCGAATTATTTCATTCATTTCTCCAAATTAAACTTCATACTTATTAAGCATCAGCAACCTTGGCTTCAACTTCTTCGAAGTCTTTTTCAGCAATTCTCAAGTTTTCAGCTTCGTTGGCCAATTCGTCGTCGAGGTAAGCACCTTCTTCGTCTTCGTGGGCAGCCAAAGACAAGGTTGGACGGACAACAGCAGAGTCAAAAGTCCAGGAAGCCAAAGCGTTTTCAGCATCAATGATGATTTGCTTAGAAGCTTCGTAACCATCGTAGGCTGGTCTGGTTTCACCTGGGGTGACTGGGGATTCGTCCAACAATTCCAACAAAGCCTTACCGTAACCAGCAATCAAGGCAATCTTTTCGGCGTGTTCTCTGATGGAGTCAAATTGGTAGTTGAAAGCAGTCTTCAACTTTTCTCTGGTGATGTTGCTCAATTGAGCTTCAGCAACCAAGGATTCAGCTTCAGCTCTGACCAATTCTTGTTCCAAGACGTTGATCTTTGGAGATTGTGGGTCCTTGTACTTCAAGTAAGCAATTTGGTCGGTGATCTTTTGCTTTCTTTCTCTGCTTGGTTGGACAGAACCTTCGATATCTCTAATGGACTTTAAGGTGATTCTATATTGGTCGTATCTATCGATGAACTGGTCTTCTAACTCACCAATTTCGAAAATCAAGACACCCAATTTGTCGGTGATATCAGAGATATCGTCTTCGTTGGTTTCACCCCAAAGGGACAATTGCTTAGCAACGTCCTTTCTTTCTCTGGAAGTGATTTCGATAGATCTCATCAAGTTCTTTTCCATCTTGATCAAGATGGCCAATTGACGGGCCAACTCTGGGCCGGTTGCACCAGCGGCAGCCTTACGGAAGGAGTGACTGATGGAGCCCTTACCGAAAAACTTGGACTTGGTGGAGGATGGAGGAGGAGGTGGGGCTTGCAACTGAGAGGCGGTTGGGGCTCTAGTTGATCTTAAAGAATATGTTCTATGCATTGTGATATCGAGATGTTAAATGGACTTGGATGGATTAAGGAAGGAAGGAAGGAAGAAAGAAAAGGAAAGGAAAGGAAAGGAAAAGGGAAAGAAAAGAAGAAAGAAAATGGAAGAAAGAAAAAAAATTTTGTAATTGAAATATGGAAGGGAAAAAGGAGGAGAGTAAAACTCAACTCAACTGCAAAGGCTAACTACAGAACGAAATCCTTCCTGACTGTCCTGAAAAAAAAATAAAAAGACTAAAAAACAAAAGAGTAAAAGAGAAAAAAAATGACGACAAGGCAAAAAATTGCGAGCAACCAAAAGGGCCACAGAAAAGCATGGCCCACGTCGACAGAACCTCATGGAATGTCGGCCCAAACAAAAGGAAAAATGGCACCACGCCCTAGCCAACCCCCCCCACCCCGCCTGTCCACACCACCGTCATGTTGGATCAACTACAGCCTCGTCTGACAACAGAATAAAACAGACGTGTGTTGTTTTGGACCAAATCAAGTAACCACTGGGGGGCTATTTGTTTGGTGGTTTTGATTCAGGTTGGTTTCTCATTGGTCGTAAAACAATGGTTGTAAAAAAAAAAAAAACCACTGAAGTTGTCTAATTAAACCAATCTCTTATCTAAATTTCTGCTGTGGGTGGGTAAGGCTTCGCAAAAAAAAAGTCCTCGAAAAAATTAAATAGTCTCTCCCACAGTTTCACTTCACCATCCCCAACTGAACAAAAGGCGGCTTTTACACAACCACCAACAATGCCTGAAATTTTTACAACACCTCCCGCCACCAACAGCAACCACAACTCACATCGATTGCTATGAGCCCAATCCCACATGACCCTAATTGCAAAAAGGAAAACAGCGCTCTATTTCACACGAAGCTGAAACGAGTGAACACTTCACGTGGCGCATCAAGGCACTACACGTCTTCCTCTTTTTCCATTTCCTCGAGAATCTCACCACCCGCCTGCCTGCCGACTCCCATTTGTAGTTTTTTACTAAAGGCTGTTTTGTGTTGTTCATGGAAGTCGTGCAGTCACACAAAACCTTCGGATGGACACAAAAAGAGCCTCGCAATCTACGAAATGCCCCCGTGTAATCAATTTCTCCCAATTGGGAAATCATCCGGTTCGGAATTGTGCACCCGTCAGGGGACAGACTTGGGGGCGTCGGCTCTTGTGGTAACGAGATTAAGGATCTGGGACTAAATGACGTACAAGTGTTACGGTAGCTGTTGTC
The DNA here is from genome assembly GCA_030565125.1 of Candida pseudoviswanathii. Lineage (NCBI taxonomy): Eukaryota > Fungi > Ascomycota > Pichiomycetes > Serinales > Debaryomycetaceae > Candida > Candida pseudoviswanathii. The sequence goes on along the minus strand of JAJMBE010000047.1, from coordinate 56,125 downwards.
AAATACTCGTCTGACACTTCTGGGACGTACTTCTGACTGGTTTGGGATTTGTACCAGAGAAAAACAAAAGATGGGGGCTATACAACGGCTTTGCAACCGAAATGGCACGTTACAGTTCATAGTATTAAGACACAGTACATACTTAACCGGAAACACTAAGCAATTGTTGAACGGAATCAGTGATGGAATCTTCCAACGTAATGTACTTGAATCCAAGAAGCGAGTCTGTCTTTGAAGTGTCGCTAATCCAGGGATCATTCTCGAGTTGCTGTTCACTTTTGGTGATATCCCCCCTTGGCACATTCGTCTCGGGGAAACGAGAATTGATAATACGGAGAATCAACTCGTTCGTAAAGCGACCAGTATTCAACAACAATCTCTGCTCCACAGCTTTGTCGTTCTCAAAAGCCGCCAAATGAGCCTTAGCCACATCTCTCACATCGACAAAATACGACGCATTCGCAGGGATCTCGTCCCCCGGCTTCAACTTCAAGAACGAATTAACCATCTCGGTGCTGTAGTTCTGCAACTGAGATTTGTCCTTGACGTCGTAAGCATGCGGGCCAAACACATACAGTGGGAGCACAAACGAGACGTCAAAGTCCGGTTTCTCGTCCCTGATGAACTTCCACACTGCCTTTTCAGCAAATGTCTTGCCGGCAAAGTAGGCACCCCAGGGACTAGCTTCGCCCTGTTCCTCCGTTATGGGATTGAAATTGGCCTCCGTGTACACCTTCCGCTGCTTGTCATCGGTTCCGAACGGAAACACAGCCACAGCGCTCGAAGTATACACCACCTTCTTGACGTTTGCCCCGTACTTCTTGATCGCGGCAAGGACGTTGATCGTGCCCGCGACAGCAGGGTCCAAGATGTCCTTCTTGACGTCGTCCGAAGTGAAAAACACCGGGCTCGCGGTGTGCAACACAACACTGACCTCGGGGTTCTCCTTCAATGTCTTGTCGACGGTGCCCGGGGAGTCAATGTCCGGGATCACGACGTACTTGAAGTTAGGCGAGTTCACCATTTCCTGTAGTCTCTGGCCCTTTTCTTCGGATCGGACACTGCCAATGACTTTGTAGCCCTTGGCGAGAAGTTGATTGACAATATGTTGCGCAATGTAGCCACCGGCTCCGGTAACAAATACAGTGGTGGTCATGTTGTTAGATGGTGGTGGACGTGAGTATTGGCAAAGAAGAACGGAGGTTGGAAAGATAGAATTTGGAGGAAGCAGAGAACGAGAGGGTTTGGTCTGTCGTAGCTGCAACAAGATGCAACTGGTGGCGGTTTGGAGTAACAGCAACGGGAGCCCAGAAGTGTGGAGAACATGCAAGATAATGCGAGTGTCAGTGTTGCAAAAAACGAAACTTGTTGACTGAAAGGTTTAATATAGACAAAACACATACGAAAACCCTAATTAGTTTGGAACAGCAAGCAATTGACTCACAGCATCAGTAATAGATTGCTCCAAAGTGATAAATTTGAAACCAAGAAGTGCCTCAGTCTTAGAAGCATCACCAGTCCAAGGCTCTTCCTTAATCTGTTTCTCACTCTTCTTGAGGTCTCCCCTTGGGGAATTAGCCTGGGGGAACTTGGAACTGATAATATGGGCAATCAACTCATTAGTGTACCCTTCATGAGCCAACAACAATCTCTTCCCAACAGCTTCCTCATTCCCAAACGCGGCCAAATGAGCCCTCGCCACGTCCCTGACATCAACGAAATAGGACGCATTAGCAGAGACCTCGTCCTCCGGAGACAGTTCCACAATAGACTTCACGATCAGCGCACTGAAGTTCAACTGGGGCTTGTCTTTGATTCTGTACGCCTGTGGCCCAAACACAAACAGTGGGAGCACGGTCATGACGCGGGTAACCGGGGTTTCGTCCTTGACGAATTGCCAGACTGCCCTCTCCGCAAACGTCTTTCCCGCAGCGTACGCCCCGAAGGAACTGGCGCTGCCTTGCTCCTCGGTGACTCGATTCAAATCAGCCTCAGTGTACACCTTGTGCTCTCTGTCATCAATGCCAAACGGGAATACAGCCACGGCGCTGGACGTGTAGACGACGTTCGTGATATTGGTGCGGTACTTCTTAATCGCAGCAAGCACGTTCTTGGTTCCTGAAACTGCAGGGTCCAAGATATCTCTCTTCAAGTCATTGGTGTTGAAGGACACAGGACTAGGGGTGTGCAAAACGACGCTGATTTCGGGGTTCTCTCTCAAAGCATCATCGAAAGCACCTGGAGCACCAATGTCTGAAACGACGACCTAGTTGAAATTAGCAGAGTTGACCAATTCTTTCAAGTCCTTGCCCTTCTGGTCATACCGGACACTGCCGATGACGTGGTAGTTTTTGGCAAGGAGTTGCTTGACGATATGTTGAGCGATGAAGCCATTGGCTCCCGTGACGAAAACAGTAGGTGACATGATGATAGCAGATGAAGTTAAATAGGATGAATTGAGTGTTTGGTTGGTTGGTTAGTCACCAACAAGAAGTAACCACCTTCCCATGAGAAATACAAAGTCTTTATATATTGCATCCATAAAGGTGCAATCGCCTTCCTAGAGAAAAGTGGGTGTAAATCCAATTACTAATCCTTTTTTTTTGCAACAATAGGACACACCCTAGTGAGTTTTTGTTTCCCAACAGACGTCGACCGAAACAGAATCGAAAGCAGAGTTTACAGCCGACTTGGTTTAGTCAGCATGGATGGATGGGGTATAACATGAAACATACTGTGTTGATGACACTCAGAAAGGTAGAGGGAATGGCGTTGCGCAAGTGGCAAATCGTTTGTGTGACGAATGGAGGAGGGCACAGCACCGACTGGGGCTAACGCCGTGAGTAGTATGCCAATTGTTTGATATCCCGGTCTTTGGGGTACTTTGTCAGCATCTTGTGATGTAGAGTATCCTACTACCTCTCCCCAGACAACTGCTTGCTTCTCTTGAAACAATAAGTCACATTTGAATGTTTTCGTTGGGAATGTTGCAAATTTAGATTAAAAACATACTGTGCTTCTCTAATTACAAATACACGCTCTATCTAATCAGAAACACTAAGCAATTGTTCAACGGTATCAATAACGGAGTCTTCCAAAGTGATGTACTTGAAACCAAGAAGGGCTTCGGTCTTGGAAGTGTCACTGGTCCATGGATCAGACTGGAGTTGTTCTTCACTTTTGACAACATTACCCTTGGGGGAGTTAGTCTCTGGGAAGTTCGAACTAATGGTGTGAGCAATCAACTCGTTTGAGAATCTCTCGTTCGTCAACAACAATCTCTGTTCAATAGCGTCGTCGTTTTCAAAAGCAACCAAGTGTGCTCTAGCAACATCCCTCACATCAACAAAGTAACCGGTGTTAGCAGGAATCTCGTCCTCTGGGTTCAACTTCAAGATGGAGTTGATGATCTCGGCACTGAAGTTCAATTGAGACTTGTCTTTAACCTCATAAGCCTGTGGACCAAACACGTACAGCGGAAGCACGAACGAGACCCGGAAGGCTGGTTTCTCGTCCTTGACGAATTGCCAGACTGCCTTCTCAGCGAATGTTTTACCCGCGGAATAAGCACCGAACGCACTAGCTTCACCTTGTTCCTGGGTAATTGGGTTGAAGTCAGCCTCAGTGAACTCCTTGCGTTCTGTGTCGTCAGTGCCGAATGGGAACACAGAAACAGTGGATGAAGTATAGACGACTCTCTTGACGTTCGTACCGTATTTCTTAATTGCAGCAAGGACGTTCTTGGTTCCGTCCACGGCTGGGTCCAAGATATCTCTCTTGACGTTGTCGGACGTGAAGAACACAGGGCTGGCGGTGTGCAACACAACGCTGGTTTCTGGATTTACCTTCAAGGCTTCGTCAAAGGCACCGGGGGCACCGATGTCTGGGACAACGACGTATTTGAAGTCAGGGGAGTTCACGACTTGTTGCAAATCTTTACCCTTCTGCTCTGATCTGACACTGCCAATGACTTTGTAGCCCTTGGCGAGCAATTGCTGGACGATGTGTTGAGCAATGAACCCATTGGCTCCGGAAACAAAAACAGTAGTTGACATAGTGGTGGGTTATGGGATATGGGATGAATTGAAGTGGTTGCACGAAACCCAAAAAGTGTTTGACGGATCACTTGGGAAAACTGTGGTGGTTTTATAATGCATGGAAAAAACAGAAGAACAAAGATCTCGTCTTACGGTGGCTGCGTGGAAGCAGGGAGGCAGGAAGTGTGTGTGTGTGCGTGCGCAAAGAAATGCGAATTACTAATCCTTGATTGCAACAATACCAAGTAATTCCGAATGGTTGATGTCAGAGCTTCGGCAGCCGAAAACGCATTTGAGCCCCGACGCTAAGGCCGAAGTTGCTTACTCAGCCCAGGTGGATGTGTTGCAACAATAGTAGAAAAGGGCTTGGAAAGGAGGAAAAGGTGACATCTGATCCGTGTTCCAAGAACCACAAGTGGTGTAGATGGTTTACTTGAACAATGAAAGACGTGGTGGGTGGATAGCAGAAACAAGAAATATCGCTCATGACGAGAGTAGTGTGCTGAGCAATATGACGTTCCAAGAATCATCACCAACCAGATGCTATGGATGTTTTGCATCCATGGGTTATCCCCCGCAGCCAAGAAGGTGGAGGTCTGCAGGAAGAACCGTCTATCTGGCTACACTCCATGTCTATTCAGTCTATAACTTAGATGTAGTTCCTCTAGACGCTAGAATCTGTTTCACTGAATCAACAACACTCCTCTCAAGTCCAATATACTCAAACCCCAAGATCTTCTTCGTTTCATCACTGTTCCACTTGTCTGGGCTTTCGATATTTGCTGTGGAAGGATCACCCTTGGGTAAGTTCAACTCAGGAAAGTTCTTGTTTATCACATTGAGCAATCCTTGACCATTATACATCTCTTCAACAAGCAACAATCTCTTTCCTTTGGATTCCTCCTTTTCAAACGCCACGATATGCGCCTTAGCGACATCCCTCACATCAATAAACGTTCCTTCCAACATGTTCACCTTAGCGCCGGGCTTCAATCTCAACAAGGCATTGATTTCCTCTGATGAAGTGTTCAATTCTCGTGCCGTGGTGATAGGGAACGCCTGTGGTCCCAAAACCATGCCTGGGTTAACCACACTCAAAGCAAAGTTCGGCTTGCTGTCCTTGACATACTCCCATGCAGCTCTCTCCGCAAACGTCTTTGATCCAAAATATCCATAGAACGGGTTGCGCTTACTTGTTTTGTAATCAATGGGGTTCCAGCTCGATTCGTTGAACTTGTCATCTGGAGAAGCATATTTGCCGTATTTTCCCACAGCAACAACAGAAGACGTGACTACAACCCGCTTGACTTGTGGTGCGTGTGCCTGAATAGCTGTCAATGCATTTTTGGTCCCGTTTATGGCAGGAATCAATAACTCGTTCTCGACGTCCTTGGCTTTGAAATGGAACGGGGACGCGGTATGGAGGAACACAGTCACTTCTGGGTGGCGACGCAACGCTTCGTCAAAAGCACCTGGTGATGATATGTCTGGAACGATTTCAAACTGGAAGTTTGCAGCTGGCAAGTTAGCGGCTCGCAAGTTGGACTGGATGCTCTCCCCTTTAGCTTGAGACCGGACAGACCCAACGACTTTGTAGTTGCGTTGAATAAGTTGCTTGACTAGCTCTTGAGCAATGAAGCCCGAAGCCCCAGATACAAACACCGTGGTTGTCATTATTGGTGACATGCCAAAGAAGAAAGAGTTGTCCAGATCCGCTATCTTTTTTTTCTATCACATTCATGTGGGGGAGACGAAGAGAGGAAGAGCAGCTATTCTACCCGCTCACCCTTGCCAAAAGCAAAAAAAAACTATGGCGGCGGCTAACTAACCACAAAATTTCATTCACACTATTGTGTGTGCGTGTATAATATCAAACTATACAAAAATCATAAAAGAGAAAACATCTAGAAACACCTCTAAATCTTCGGCTCTATACCTGGAGTTCATTTGTAAACAGTCTTGTAGAAGTCGTGACCTTGCTTGGTAGCAATGGCTTTTTCCAAGTCAGTAACCTTTCTGGAACCGTCAGCACCGGCAAAGGTACCAGCACCCCATGGGGAACCACCGTGGACTTCGTCCAAGTTGGTGATACCTGGGTGTCCGTAACCGAATGGAACGAAAATGATCCCGTGGTGGATCCAAGTACTCAAGGAGTTGATGATGGTGGTTTCTTGACCACCACCTGGGGTACCAGTGGAGACGAAAACACCAAAGTACTTGCCTCTCAAGGCTTGCTGGGCCCACAATCCACCGGTACGGTCAATCAACTTCTTCCATTGTTCTGGGTAGTTACCGAATCTGGTTGGGATACCAAACAAGAAGGCGTCGTATTGGGTCAAGGTGTCCTTGGTGGCGGTTGGCAAGTCTGGCTTTGGCTTAGCGTGCATCTTGACCAAGACGTCGTCTGGCAAGGTCTCGCCAACGAGGTAGAGGTCAGCGACACCGCCGGCTTCTTCGACACCCTTCTTTTCAGCTAAGGCTAAGTCGTAGACGTGGTCGTATAAAGTGTAAAGGATAATTGCAACTTTGGACATGGTTGGAAAATTCAATTGTGTGGTGAGAGAGGGACTAGAAAGAATTGGCAGCAAGGACAGTGGGAAATTTCCACCCGTATTTATACCCACTCCAAACACTCCTGGTCAGTTCTAGAAAAAGGGGGTTGACAAAGTGGCCCATACTGGATGTAAAACACTGTCTAATTTTGTGTAATTGTCGATTTTATATAGCACCACAGCACACTCAATTCTTGCACCAATCGTCTTGTATACACACGCATGTTGGATTTTTTTTTTTCTCTTACTAATAATTATATAACGACTAGACTGGTGAAAATGTGTGGAATTGGGTGTAAGGAAGATCGATTAGACAGCAATCCAAACGAGCTCTCTCCACTATTGCTTAGCTGGACTAACGCCATATTATGTAATGTGTGAGTGTCTAATCCGATCTCATAACCGGGGGTGGGTCGTGTCTGTGGTGAGACAGAAGATTTCGGTTGGGGACAAAGCAGTTCCGGTTTGCGAGAAGTCGAAGGAGCCCAGTGATTGGGCAATTGTGGAGTTGTGGTTGACAGTCAATTGGCGTGGGTGTCAGCAACTTCCTCCCCCTGGTCGGAAGGCTGCGTTGCGAATTTTTCAATAGGGTAGTGTAAAGCGGACAAAACACGTGCCAGGTGGTGATCACGTGGATAATTTCCCAACGTCCATTTCTTCGATCCTTTTAGAAGATTCTATGGACTTTATATTGGCGCGCCAAGAGAGTTTTGCCATATTTCGGATGGCCTGAATCCAATGGAACATAGTTTCTCCTCTCCCTTCCCTGCTCCCGCATCACCCGCTATAATTTTCTCGTATACTGTGATGGCGGCGCGGCTACTAACCGTCTGGCGGCGGATAGTAGCTTTTTAGCACACACTATAACTCGCTTAGCCCCTGGCGATACCATGAAAAAGCTCCAATGTCCTCTTGAATGGTGTTTCACAACGGGTAGGTCTTCCTCTGACTATTGTGTAATACCCCTGAAATGTGTTGTGTAGGTGATTCCACAATGTGCAGCTTCTGAAGTAATCTAGAAACACTTCAATTATATGGCTTTATATTCACTTTGGGAAACACCTTTCCACACTCCGCTTCCCGTCTCCCGCTTCCCGCCCACTCTGCCAAACGTCAAACGTCAAACGTCCATCAAACCCCCAACCCAGAGTATTATTTAAACCACAGGAATTCCACCTCCCCCTTAAAAGAAAACTTGTCTCCAACATCAATTACCTACTCAATTACATCCAACAACATCAATTATCCATAATGTCTTCTCAAGAAACTGTTTTCGTCACCGGTTCCACTGGTTTCATTGCTCAACATATCGTCATTGATCTCCTCAAGGCCGGTTACAAGGTCGTCGGTACTGTGCGTTCCCCTTCCAAGGGTGACGAGCTCATCAAGGACCTCAAGTCCAACGGGTACCCAGGCGAGAACTTCAGCTACGAGGTTGTTCCGGACATCCAGCCCGAAGGTGCTTTCGACAATGCCTTAAAGGCACACCCAGAGGTCACTGTGTTCCTCCACACCGCTTCTCCATTTACCTTCAATGTCACCGACATCAAGAAGGAGCTCTTGGATCCCGCTGTCGACGGTACCGTCAACGCCCTCAAGGCCGTCGCTTCCCATGCGCCAGGCGTCAAGCGCGTCGTTGTCACTTCGTCAATTGGTGCTGTTCAGACCTGGGGAAGATTGGAAAGACCAGAGGACACGTATGACGAAGACACCTGGAACAGAATCAACGAGAAACAGGCCTTGGAGGATACCCTCTCTGGTTACGTTGCTTCGAAGAAGTTTGCCGAGCAAGCTGCCTGGGAATTTGTTGAGAAGAACAAAGTTAACTTTGCTTTGAGTGTTATTAACCCAGGTGCTGTTTTCGGCCCACAGGCTTTCCCAATCACTAACGCCACGCAGCTCAACACTTCTTCCCAGGTCATTAACGGAATCTTGAAGTTGAAACCAGAAGACGAAGTCCCACAAGGTGCTGGTGTTTACATTGATGTTAGAGACGTTGCTAAGGCTCACTTGGTTGCTTTCGAAAAGGAAGAAGCTAAGGGTAAGAGATTGCTTGTTGTTGCTGGCCCATACAGCGACCAGGCTATCCTTAACATCATCAGAGAAGACTTCAAGACCTTGGACTTGATCTTGCCAGTTGGTGACCCAGAAAAGGGTAAGTTGCCAAAGAAAGCTGAAAAGTGGAACAACGAAAGAACCAGAAAGATCTTGGGATTTGAATTCATTGAACTCCAAAAGACCATCCACGATTCCGTCCAACTGATCTTGGCTGATTCTTTGCCAAACTAGATTGAATTAGTTCTTTTGTTAGACTTTTCTTTTATACTTAGATTACTCGAATAAAAACCATATGCTTTTCTTATAACAAATACTATACCAGTTGGCTCTAAAATTACAAGTTCCAGAAATCTGTCAAGTTTCTGCCTGCACCGTTGAAAGCCAAGATGTTTGGAGTTGCAGAATCTAAACCGGTCAACACACCTTTAGTACCGTACTTGATCAACTTGTTCTTCAACGTTTCTGGTTCAATAGCTTGGGTGTAGAATTCGGATGCAACATCTGGTTGCAAAGACAAGTAGTAAGACAACAAACCGGCAATGTGTGGAGATGCCATCGATGTACCGGACATAACGGTGGTATCCGACCAAATAAAAGTAGATTCAATGTCTTCACCAGGGGCAAAAACATCAACACAAGTACCAAAGTTAGAGAAACTGGCTTTTTCGTCACGAATGTTGGAAGCACCAATGGTGATAGGACCAGTGGCTCTGGCAGGAGAGTATTGACAAGCATCGGCATTGTCGTTACCGGCAGCAACTGAGATGTGTAATCCAGCCTTGGTACCAGCGTTGACGGCCAAATCTAAAGCTTCTGAAATACCCCCGCCAATAGACATATTGACAGTAGAGCCTTTGAAACCTTTTTTCTTGGATTTGACATCGTTTTGGTGCAGGTTGACAACAAATTCGATCCCCTTGATGATATCCGAAGTGGATCCTGCACCCAACATGTTCATGACACCGACAGCAACAAGGTTGACCTTCTTGGCAAGACCATAAGTCTTGGATCCAATAGTACCAGCACAGTGAGTACCGTGACCATTGTAATCTTGCTTGATATTTGGGAAAGCAATAGAAGCACCCCATGCCGCTCTTTCTTCGAATTCCGGGTGGTCAACCTTGATACCAGTGTCAATGACATAGGCAGTGACACCTTCACCACCATCATTGTCAAACAAGTATTTACCATCGTTAACATTCTCACGGTGACTGACACGGGAAATACCCCAAGTGGCGTCCTTTTGGATATCGAATTCAATAGTATGGAAGATGGAGTCCTTTTCAACAAACTTGACATCTGGGTTTTCAACAACCTTGCCAATCACGTCTTGGGTGAAAAACCCAGAGTAACCTTTGACAAAGTTGTCGATCTGGAAAAACTCTAATGGTTTGGTCAAGCCTTTTCTGTTGGAAGCAACAGCCATCATAGAGATGTGTTCTTCCTGGATCCAGTTGTTGTGTTGTAAAATCTGAGATTCCGACAAACCGTCTTTCAAAACGATGACATAGTGATCAGGGATGATGGTGTTCAAAGGATTAGAAAGAATACCTTCAGAGGACTCTTCCTGTGGCTTTTGTGGCGAAGGCGACTTTGCGTCTTCGTTAACCAAAGGAACCTGTTGCTGGTGGGGGACCAAAATCTGGTTGAAGTTGTTAAAGAACGTGGATATGTCTGGTATGACCAAGGCAGATGCGGTGGATGCAACCACAGCAACCGATAAAGCAGTGTTGAGTCTCATAGTGTGTTGTAGACGATGTTGTCTGGGAAAGAAGTACGAAGGCAAAAAGAGGAAGAGTGGTTTTATCTGTGGTACTTTTTTTTTGTTATCTATGGCTGTGTGCGTGTGTGTGGGTCGCACGATAGAACAGAAAAGGGGGAAGCGAGACTATCACCGAGTTCTGTGGGAAAACAACCGTTAAGATTTTAGCCAATCAAGCACGACTACCACCACAGTAGTGGTTATGACGTAACCACTGCACTACCAGCTGGTAGACACTCACAACATTATATTAAACACATTGCTCTATAAACACACTCTATTTATCTTCAAACAAGGTTGGATCAACTCCTCCCCACGTCAAAACCTCATGAGACTCTGGCTTGTTCAACTTTTCAATAAGATCAGGGTCTAAGTCAACTATACCCAAGTTGACACCCTCTTGTAACTCATCATCGTTTTGCTTACCGCATGGCAACACACTCAAGTTTTGCTTGATTCTTTCTGGTTTGTCTGTCTTGGCCAACACAATGAACCCCTGGAGGTAAGACCATTTGAGCAAGATATCAACCGTACTGAGGTTGTATTCTTTGGCAAGTTGCAACAACTCTGGGTCGTTCAATTTGTAACCTTGGGTGAGTGGGGAGTAAGCTTCGACCAAGATGTCGTGCTTGTACAAGTACTCTCTCAATTCCAATCTTGGCAACCATGGGTGCACCTCCAATTGGTCAACAACAGGCTTGATCAAGTATTCTTCCCAGTTGAACAATTCTTCCAAGTGGGCAACACCGTAGTTCGAAACACCGACCGACTTCAAGTTCAAGACATCGTTGTTTGGGTTCAAGACCAATTCTTGCAAGTATTTGTAGGTGCCCAAACGGCGTTCTTTCGAGGTTTTTGGCGAGTGGATCAATATCAAGTCGACGTAGTCAATGTACTGCTTCACTTCTTTGGCAATTAGTTCCACTGCCTTCTTGGTTTGTTCGTAACCTTGGGATCCGTTGTCGATCTTGGTGGTGAACCAGATATCTTCTCTCTTGACGTCTGAGTGGTCCTTCAAAAACTTGGCAATACCTTGAGCAACTTCGTCTTGATTTTGGTAGGCAATTGCAGTGTCGATATGACGGTATCCGTCTTCCAATGCCTTGTAGACCAAAGCAGCAGCTTTAGATCTGTCTATTAAATAAGTACCGAAGGCAGCGACAGGAATATGAAGACCGTTGTTCAACTTGTAAGTTGATTGTTTGGTCAATTGGATCGAGGAAGTTAAATTAGACATTGGTTTGGTGAGTAGTTTGGGGGGCGGGGGGTAGGAAAGAAAAAGAAAGTAGGGAATAATTCGAAACAAGGGAAAACCTTGTCAGTATTTATAGGGTTTTCTGTAATTGACCATGGGCGGGACATGATGCCCTTGTTGCTGCGTCATCCACTTTGTCTTATTGGTGTGGCAACTAAAGTAAAAAAAAGTTAAGAGCCCACACTTCCGTAATGAATTACGTAATGTGCGTCCCAATTAGGCAAAAACCCGGAATCTCACACAGCACACAAAAAATCGTTGTCCATGGGACACACCCGCCAAACAAAGAAAACGTGACTCGGAATATCCGACCACTGACTAAAAAACCCACAAAGCTTCCTTTGCTTTCTGTGAACACTGTTGGTTTGCTAACCCTTTGGGGGGTTCAGTCGAAGTTGGCGGGCAGATCCCTCTGCAAAGTCACGTTCGTCTCTTTTCCTGTTTATGACGTAGCCCGACAAGCATTTGTTTATCCGCACATTCCAGTTGCTTCACCACCACCCCTTTTACCATTGTGTGTTAGTTTTCCAACACACGAGAACAAACCCATACGAGCGACTTGTGCCCTTATCAGTTGGGGAGGGCTTACTGTACCCTTTGATAGCAAAAATCCCAGAATGCGTGCACCTCGGCCCAAGAACTTTTTGTCTGGCTGTCTCTCTTTGTCTGGCTGGTATCGTCAAGGAATCTACCGCAACACCAAAAGAAAAATAAATTAGCTACAACAAGCTCAACCACTTTGAAATAATAATACCAACCACCCGCCTTTAATCACCCCACACACACACACACACACATACCCATGTCATCATCAAGAAAGAAAACATTATTGAAAGTCATCATATTAGGGGACTCGGGCGTTGGCAAGACCTCGCTCATGCAGCAGTTTGTCAATAACAAATTCTCCCATCAATACAAGGCAACCATTGGTGCCGATTTCTTAACCAAGGAAATCACCATCGATAACAACAAGCAAGTCGCATTACAGATCTGGGATACTGCTGGTCAAGAACGATTCCAGAGCTTGGGTGTGGCTTTCTACAGAGGAGCTGACTGCTGTGTGTTGTGTTTTGACGTGACAAATGAAAAGTCCTTGAACAACTTGACCAGCTGGAAGGACGAGTTCTTGGTGCAATCGAACGTCTCAAACCCGCAGGACTTCCCGTTCATTATAATAGGTAACAAGATCGACGTTGACGACTCAAAGAAGATACCTTCGTTGTCAAAGAAATTGAACAATATCACGAATAACCAGTTGGGCGGCTTCAACTACCCGGTGTTTGAAACCAGTGCTAAAGATGGCGTAAACGTTGAAGCTGCATTTGAGGTGATTGCCAAGATGGCGTTGCAACAGGAAGAATTGAACGCCAATAACGGAAACGATGCGAACGACGATTACAACGACCCGATAAATATCCATTTGGACTCTGAGTCAGGGGCATGTGGCTGTTAGAGAAAAAGGGGTGTCGGTTTATCCTGGCTGATCTTGTACTTTATACGTGCTCTTTTATGAGTTTATTTAAAAGAATACTGAATTTTTCTTACGTCTCTTTCCGGGTTTCTAGTTTCGTTTAATAAACACTGTTTTCTAATTCTACAAATATTACATCTACTTACTGTTGAGACAAGCACAGAACACCTTAATAACCAAGTCAAGTATGCTGTTACCAGTCTTGATGTCTTGTTGTCCGCCGTGGTGTTGCTGTTGTTGATATTGGTTGTTGCCGTGGTATTGTTGTTGTTGGTTGTTGTATTGTGGCTGTCCAGATCCTTGGTAAGCTTGTTGTGGTTTAGTGACATTCGAAGTACCTTGAGACCATGAGTTAGGCAACTGGTTGATGTTAACCCCTTGCAAATCAATCACCAAAACCCCAGTATTCTTCTTGTCAATATAATGCTTCAACCCAACCTCGTCACACAACTCATCCACAGCAGGTTTGATCTTGGCCACCCCGTTAGCAGAATGCAACCCCTTCCCAACAATCACGTTCAAGTGCGACTGGTGGGTCTGCACAGCATAGTATATTCTTCTCTGCAAGATCCACTCGGCTTCCTTCACATACAAACCATGCAAGTCGATCTCGTCTGGTCCACTATCTTCATTGTTCTCACGGAACACGTACTCTGCAGCTTTACGGTTGGCTTCTTCGGCTTTCTGTAGGACTTGTTTCAGCTGCTCGCTTAGCTCGTGGGCACGTTGACCGTCACCCAGTTTGTAGGCTTGTTGGGACTGCTGGCTCAACTGTTGTCTCTTTTTGTATAACTGGTCGGCTTCGGCGCGGAAACGCTTGTATTCGGAGTCGGTGGCGTGGTTGTAATCCCGGTCGGTGGTGCTATCGTCAAACAACTTGGCACCTCTATCAAGAACGTCAGCCATGGTAAGTGTGGTTTATCAAAGGTGATTGGGTGTTGTTTTTTTCGTAAACATGAAATTTTTGAAGAGGCTGTTTATTGTAACCAGTTACAATTTCAGGTCCTCGGTCACAAAAACGCAAGGAAAAGCTTATGCGATACCCTGCAATTCTAGTAATATCTATACAAGTCTAAACTCTCTTACCACATTCTTTCCCAGAATCCAAGCTGCATGGTATTCTGCTTGCTCTGTCTTTCGTTGTTTGGCAACAACATCCAAAGGAACACCATGATGGAGTACAACACGATAAACACGGGCAAGACAACAAACGTGCCCACTTTTTGCAGCAAGACACCGACTATGAACGGAAATAACGCCCCACCAGTTGATCCAAACGCTGTCATTATTGTGATTGAAACAACCTGGATTTTTCTGGGGATCAACCCGGGCAAAGCTGCAAACGTGATCAACAATGGGTAGTTGGGGCCAATGAAGACACCAGCAATGGACACAAAGACAGCTTCGGCAATGATTGCTGGGATGACCCATGTGAGAACCACCATCACGATGGATGTGAGAGACACGATGAAAACACCTCGCCTGAGACCAACGTACTTGTGAATTGGTTGTGTTAGCAATAACCTGCCTAACGTCAATCCAGCCCAGAGACCAGAAGCGACGTAACCAGTGCTGTTTGGGTTCGAGTGACGGTAATCCAACAAGAACGTGACTATCCAACCCGCCAACGAAACTTCAGCACCTTGGTAACACAAACAAAAGAACGCAATCAACCAAGTTGCTGGGTTCTTCAAAGCTAAGATCATTTCCGAAGCCTGGTTGTTGACGTGAGCATTGTTGGTTGTCGGTGCCTGTCCCGAAGGGTTCAATGTCTCTAACTCAACCTCTGCGTCTTGTACATCATCGTGATCCCATGGCTTCAAGTCCTCGTCCGCGTTCTGGAACGAGAAATACAAGCACACGCCAGTCAACGCCATCATTCCCAACAAGATCAAATAGAAGTAATTCCACGTGGCACCATTATTGACCATTCCGGTAGCTATCAAGGGACTAATCGTTGCCCCGATCCCATACCCACCATGGTAATACGCCAAATACTTGCTCTGTTTGTCCAACCTGCTCAAGAAGATATTACACTGCGCGGCAACAAGTGCCAATCCACACCCGCCAAAGAAAAACCCCACGACTATCACAGGGAATTTCGTGCCGCTCGCGACGATCCCGTACATCACACAGCTGAGGAAGTTGCCAATGGGCAAGCTGTTCTGCTTGCCGAACCACGGCTGGATCTTGTGCGACATCGTGGCGATGAGAATGAACCCAACGGCGTTGCTCACTCAGATGCACGACGTGACGGCGTAGTTGATACTGTAGTATGCCTCGATGTGGGGTAACAAGGCACCAGGAGCTGCGTCGCTGAAGCCAGATGTGAAGTTGAACATGATCGATGAGATGATCCGCCATTTGTTCCTGGGCGGGTTGGACGAAGTCATCAAGTTGACAGCAGGTACCTCCTCTTCGACCTCCTCTTCATTGTGTTCGGAGACACTGTGGGTTCCTGAACGCCGTGGTTGTTCTAAGGATGGGCGAGGGATGGTGTTGTGCACATCAGCAAAGGGGGAATCTTCCGGCTGGTTGTCGTGAACGTGTGTTTCTATTCCAGTAGAACTGAACCGTCTCATCTTGTGTTTGTCATGAGGAAGAAAAAGAGAGATGTGTGTTGGAACTGGAACCGGGATGATTGTCGGAATATTTATACATCGGGGGGAGAATCTAGGATTAGTAAGTGGAACAACTATTGTGTACAAGCATGGATTAGCCGCTCTTTGTGTGTCTGTGTGGGGATGAGAACAAAGGATAAATTAAAGCGGAACGGCACTGCGAAAGAAACAGCAAACAAACAATTGGGCATTGGATAAATATGGCACTGTTGCGCTGCTGATCTGATCCAGATCCTGCTATGAGATCGAGTAGAGGAAGAGGTTAATCCTCGAGCTCTTGGACTCCTGATGATAGCATTTGTTCAATCTGGGGTTCGGGGATAACCACCTTGGGGATAACCAATCGTACTGTCATACGATATTGGGCACATCAAAACATTATCAATTCTAACTCCTACTTATATCTAAACCGTTTCCACCTTCTCAACAGAGGGTTTTTCACTTGCAGATGATAAATGAGGCTGCAAATCCTTTGGATCATCACCAAAGACAATAGCAACCTCCTCTAAAGTATACCCGGACGTTTCGACATAGAAAAAGTATATGACAATCACTTCAACGCCTAGGATGCAGCAGTACACGATATAGTACTTCCACTGAATAGCGTCCATGGCAATTGGGTTGACGAACCCGTTGTAAATGAGGAAAATGTTGATGCTGACTTGCAAGATGTTAAGTCCCTTGGCTCTGTGTGAGTAAGGAACCACTTCTGAAATGTAAAGGAACGGCAACACATTGGCACCAGCGTTATAAGCAAAATAGAATAAGAATATGAACGCCAACACCCCTTTGGCCAACAGGGAGTCCGTATTGTTTGTCATGGCAAATCTGGCAGAGAGGATTGTCCATATAATGTAGCAAACACACATACCCAGTGAAGAAGCCAAAAACAACGTTCTTCTCCTGAAGAACCGAACCAACAACGTAAGGAACCACGACACGCCCATGTTGTAAATCATTAACCCACCATTGATGATCAACTGATGTGATGCACTTGTGATACCAATGGTGTCCAACACCTTGTTCAAATAGTAGGAAACCAAACCATTACCAGACAATTGCATGAAGAAAGCAGTAAAGACAACCAAGAACAACCTCTTCCTATAAGTTGGAAGTGTTATGAAATCGGTGTATTTAGAATTCGAATAAAGCTTCTCCAACTCCAAAGCAGCTGAAATCTCTCTAACTTCGAACTCGACCAACCTTGTTGCTTGTTCGGAAAAGTCATTGCCTGTGTGATACTTTCTCAATATCTCGGTTGCTTTGTCAACCTTTCCTCTCGAAATCAAGTACCTTGGGGACTCTGGAACCCAGTAAAAACAGAGTAATTGTGCCAAGGGCAAAGCAGCTTGCAAATAGGATGGAATCTTCCAGGCGTACTGACTAGGAATCTTGTGGGTACCAAACGTCACCCAAGCTGCAATAGTAGCTCCCAAGTACCAGAACGTATTATAGAATGACGTACAAGTGTCTCTGTATTTGGGATAGGCCAACTCTGAAATCAAGCAAGGAGATCCAACGGCGCTTAATCCAGTTCCCACACCAATTATCAATCTCGACATAAGAAAGAAAGTGTAGTTTGTAGAAGCACCTTGTAAGATTGATCCAAGAATCAAGAAGAATGCACCCAAGAGTACGGTTGGTTTTCTTCCATAACGATCACAGAAAGAAGAAGCAAAGAAAGCTGCAATGAGACCACCAAAGACAACGCCATTTGACAAAGCACCCAAGACAGCACCAGATGGATTACCCATTTTCTTACCCCATCTATCGATGATTTGAAACCCGTTCAACATACTACCATCATAACCAGAAGTAGTTGCACTAAGGGTGTTTAGGAATATATACCAGTTCAATACGTGCATGAAACGATACTTGTAGAAAGGTTTGTCTAAATACAAATAGTCATCAATTGATTCTTCGGGTGCGATAAAACCAGCTGGTGCATCGTCAACTGACTTCGAAGAAGGGGCATCCTCAAAATGAGCAACGGTAGCTTTGGTTTTGTCCTCGTCTGACTTTGACTTGGAAAGGAATTTGCTTGAATGTGGAACAAAGTTTTTCATTTGGTTATGTAGGATAATAACTCTAAATAATTTTGATTTCTGGTCGCAGGAAACTCGTCAATTTATAGTGTCTTTGTTTATAGAAAGTTATCACGGGTTTTAACGCCCTACTCGTTGTCATCAATAAGAGAGTATTTGCGAACCCGCATGGTTTACCTCCCCTCTCGGGTTATGGATAACTCACGGAAGGCAGAACTGAAAGTGGAGAGGTTACAATTTTAACCATCCATTTCGGCAGAATCTCTTTTATTTAGTTCCATGCCGGTCTATACATGGTTGCTTCTTGGGCGCTTATAATCATTAGAGCCCAACTTGAAAACCTCAAACAAACGTTTAGGGAGTAAACAACAAAAATATCTGCCTGGGGAGAATGGAGCGGTAGGCTGAGAATGCACAATCAGTGCCCCCTCTTGCCCCCGCATCAACAATTTTCCGAGTGGATTAACTTAGATCCTCGCGGTTTGTATGGCTCGAACCATTTGACAGGTTATGTGCGCTTGTTTTGGAAAAGTGGGGAAATATCGAGGCGTATGGCGCGCAATGAAGCCATAGATGGTGAACCAAACACTTGAAGATACCATGTCGTTATAAAGCTATGGAGGGTGAGACGGCTACGATGTAGTTGCAAAAACGTCTAGGGCTCAATTATCTAAAGCATATTAGTTTCGGACAAGCCAAGTTAATTCGATAGCTTCGTGCTATCTCTTCCTACGAGGCTAAAAATAACCCCAAAGGTTAGCTGCAAACATTTGCGTGTTTAAGCTTTTTTGTGTCGCCTGCCCCCCAAGAATAATATCACCCAATGTGGGCTTTGCGCGCGGCAAGATATTCCTTACTTGATTCCAAACGGGAAGCTTTAACAGGTTTGGCTCGTGGTCACCACGGAGAAATAGAACGTCCCAATTACCCTCTTGTCTCCGAACTAGAAACGCAGCATATGTTCCAAAAATTTGCGTGTAGAGATAGAAAGGAATAATCGTGGGGGGGGGGACTGCTCCCCTCACCATATTGTCATGTAGAAACGTTTTCAATATTTCCGATTACAAATGGGATTAACTTCCTGTAAACTTCTGAATGTTGATATTATGAACAATGAGGTATGTGGCCATCGGTTGTAAGATCAGACTCTCACATCGCCGGCAGTACCAGTGGTCAATTGTATATGGCCACCTCTTAACGTCGATCCTTTTAAAACACCAAGATTAGAGCCAAGCGAAACATCGCCAAGCGCGTTGAGAGGTCTCCCCTTTCTGCTGTTAGTTTACACCACATGCGCAATGAATTTCCAGAGTAGTTCCGACAGTATTTCTTTTGCATTCTGCGGAGAAATCTTGGAATATCTCAAGAGGGAGCTCTTAAAGAGAGAATAAATCGAAAATTTAACCAGGCGGTCGTGTGGGGAAAAGGAAGACTCCCAACACATGAACGTCCAGGGAGATTTGAGAGCCCCGATTTTCTTTTGCATAATTATTTGATTGTATGGGGAACAGGGTCAAAGATTTCAATTCAATAGATAATAGCCCACTCTTCATTCACCGAAGAAATGGACATAACTTGACCCGTTCCTCCTCCTGGTAACTTTCCAATGGATATCTTAGACACTACGACATTTGGGACAACCAAAATGTCGCATCAGTGACACTACAGAATCAAGGACAGCCAAAAAAAAATCTTCCTGATTCTACAGCTTGCCACAAGACCCCCCACCAAACCAATACCAATCTCAATTGCAATCATGCCAGCTCCAGATGTTCCAAAGTAAGTACTACATATAATACTTGTTCTGAAATCCCTATACTAACATCTCTCAAGATCTGTTATCCAGAAGTTAATGTTTTTCACTGCGTTGATGGTGATTTTCCCATTATTGGCTTTTTTCATACTACAATATTTCACCACCAACTCCATTATAAGTGGCGGTGTTGCTGCTTTGGTTGCCAACATCGTGTTGATTGGATACATAATTGTTGCCTTCACCGAAGATACCACCAAGTTGGATGAGAAACCGGAGTCGAAGAAGGATATATAGGGTCGTGTATTTGTGTTGTGTATGAAAATTTCACTGTATGATTATTTCTCCGTTAACTAGCGTAATTTTTTTCTGTGTTTTCCCGTTCGAACTATCAACAAACTGCCAACGGAACCAGACAACATGGTGCATCAGTTATCTTTGGTATCGTCAATTCCTCATAATAAGTACTTGCAAACAATATCCACGCTACAAGCTCTCACGGGATTGAGCCAACCACAGTCCATCTCCACCTACACATTACTCACCAAGCCGTCCTATGCATTCAAGCCCAAGTTCGAGCCTGGCAAAGTCAACCAAATCGAACAATACTACATGAGATGTGTGTCTACCTGGACAGGGCAGAACGTTGCGGATGACAGAAAAGACATAGATATACTGCAGCCTGTGATAGCGGGAGAATCGAACATTGTGGTTAGGAAGTTGTTTACTGGCGACGATAATGACGTTGAAAGAGTTTGGACTTTGCAGGTCAGCGATATACCGATAGCAGGCAAAAACCAAGGATGTTGTCAGCAACAGATATATGAAAGCACGTTGGTGCACACGCATACAAGCGTGGAAGTAGCAGCTGGACAAGGCGGGAATGACGCCATGGATATTGATATTGTTGAGATGAAACAGGAAGAGGTTAAGCAGGAGCCAGTCACCACCGAGACAAAAGAGAATGGGGAAGAAAAGAACGATGTACCTCAATTGAAGACAGAAGGAGACAAACCCGCAGAAGAGAAGAAAGACGAGACCGGACCTAGCGCAGACTGTCCCGATATAATGGAAATTGACGCACCAAAGGAAGAACCTGCTACTGAAGCATCCAAAGAAGAATCAAAGCCAGCATCTGGTATTGCACCTACCCCAATTGCAAGAAGAGATTCATTCTTGGTGTTTCTTTCGGACTTGGGATACGAGGTGATAAATCAATATTGGTTGAAAGGTATTCGATTCTTCTATGGAGACATAATCATTGAGATTTATAAAATATTCGTTAGAGATGACGCGGACCTCGACGGCGCAGCGCATGGCATCAAGTTGAAATTGTTGGATGAGTCCAACCAGTTCCAAATTAAAACATACATTAACATCAACAAATCTACAGAAATAGACCTAATCAATCTGGGTGTGAAAGAATTGATTAAGTTGCAAGACGCACTCAAAAACTTGTTTGTGCTAGAAATACCAGATAGAATGTATATGGATAGTCGAGTAAAACAATAGAACAACATTATAACTTCTTTTTGATTCGAAAGGACTTACGTTTCAACTGCTTTATGGTAAATCCCAGCTCGCCCTTTTCTTTGCTGGGTTTCAAACTCTTGATGTGCTCTTTCAACATATCTAGGTCCAATGGAGGCTCGGGGACATGATCGCTTGCAACCAACCTAAACATGCAATTATTCTCATTTTGTTTCGTGCTTTCACTGCCCAGCTGATCGTACAAGTGGTCGATGAAGGACATCTGCATGCTAAGGGATTGTCTTATCTTTGTCGTTTCTTCACTCAGCTCTATCCCTGACAAATATAACATCTTGTCGATGGTAGCAGAAGAAACTTCCTTTGTGGCTTCTGGCGGCACGATAGACTCTTGCACTGACCATGTGGGACTATTGACAAACGCTCTGATCTCTTCGGTAGACTTTAAAGTACGCACCAGGGGGCTTACCAAAGGTTGTTTCTCGGATACATTCTTTCTACTTGCATCGATGTCACGGAGAGCCTCACGCCATATCTTGGTGGTTGTCAATCTTCGAATAGGGAGTCTCAACATTTGGACTGTTTGGTTTGGCTTGGTGTGGAGTGGGATGTATGTTTTTTCAGTGCGTTTCTGCCGGGGCGAGGAAATACCTGTCGTGCGGCCCGCGTTGTCGCCGAACGTCCCATCCAGTATTCTACGCTAATTCGAACTCCCTCCAAAATGACGATATCTGGGAATCACTAGTGGTGTCGTAGAGCTGATATGCTTGGGTAGTATTGGAAACAGGTATCGTCTTTTATCACGTGCACATATTCACGTGTATGGACTGCCCCCGAAAAAATTCCTTTGACTGCACCCCCTAAAAAATTGTTCCTTAAAATTGAGAACACAAGGAATTCTAAGCTTGAGATCCCCTCAGCCCTTTCTGTTGTGTGTACACTGTTTTTACTTTCTCTTCATACCAAATGGACAAAAGTTTTAGGCGCGCTAAAGGGAAGCATGCCTAACAACGTGACCGGACAATTGTGTCGCCCTAGTATGTAACAATTGTAAAAATAGTGTATCTCTCTCTCTTCAACGCGTTGGACAAACTTGAGAAAACAGCAGCCAACACTTTCTGTTGACAACCACTAGTCTACCTCAAGATCAGAATGGAGTTGAACGATTTCCCTCCCGAGCTACTAGAGCTTATTTTCAGCTACGTGCCCAAAGCGCAACTATTCGAATGGAAGGACATCCCTGAACTAAGCGGCATTGTGTGGAAAGTCTTGTACAGGAGGGTTATTATCAACAAGACCCGCTCGTTTCACGACGCATCAGATGATACCACCATGTGGCACGAATCAAAATACGGCAAGCTCCGAGAGGATTGTATTGAGATGGATTCTACAGGGGACCTCTTGAGGTTGCTCAAGCGTGTTCCAGCAATAAGTCTCCACACGATCGAATTCAGGCTGTCCGAGCTGGTACTCGAGTTTCACAAAAACAAGAAAGATCTTTTAGAGCTGCTCCAAATAGCTCTACTGTATGATTGTATCATGGGGCTACCTGAAGAAATATTGCAGGCGCTATCGAGGCAGTTCCGAGTTGTCAACGCTATTAACCTGCTTCCAGATAAGCTGCTCAAATGGGTGCTAAATGCAAGATCGATTTCCACCGTGTTTCCGGCTGTAACTGATTTCTTAAGGGAATATTTACCCAATTTGAAGGTTTTGAGAACAGAGCAGTATCTATGGTCACTAGAATCGTTAAACATGGTACCGCGACAGGTGGTGGACCTCCAGTGTCAGATTGACCTTTTTCCCGTTCACGAGAAACACGTGC
The DNA here is from genome assembly GCA_030565125.1 of Candida pseudoviswanathii. Classification (NCBI taxonomy): domain Eukaryota; kingdom Fungi; phylum Ascomycota; class Pichiomycetes; order Serinales; family Debaryomycetaceae; genus Candida; species Candida pseudoviswanathii. The sequence goes on along the minus strand of JAJMBE010000047.1, from coordinate 33,258 downwards.
GGCCCAATCTTCCCCTAAACCTCGAACGGCTAATGGTTACCTTCAGAATTATCCGGTCACTTGGAATTAGAGAGCGGATCCTCCATTTTGAACAGCTCCAGAATCTAAAACGCATCCACACGATGAGTGATGATCTGATGTTATGCTTTTTCCCTAGGGGTGTATTGGACATTGAGACGGGGGGCATCTTGCCTTTCGATACGTTTGCGTCGGACCATGCTAGTCTACGAAAGTTTCGTTTCAACCAGCGTGTGCAAGACCCCAATGTTGAACCGGATGTTTTTGCGTTACCGTCACAGCTTGAAGAGCTAAGCCTATGCGGCGCCCTTTTCAGATCTCCATGTACAGTCTTTTCTGGAATAGAAAGTAACAGGCAATTGCAACTTCCTGACTCTCTACGTCGGTTATCCATAGGACAGAGTCGGGAGAATACTGAAGAAGTCCTCTTGGACTTCAATCAGGAAAGATTACCCAATCTAGAATACCTTGAAGTTAGGAACATGCAGCACTTGCAAATTACTGGTGGATTCTCTTCTTCAGTGAAAGAATTAGTGATACGAAAGGTTCAACACCTTGATTTTGACATTAAAGACTTCTCCGATTTGGAAAAATTCCTGGTCAGATTTTGCTACAAGTCGGATGGGACTTTCGACGTGCCAGATAGCTTGAAGATACTCGACTTGATGGATAATGGACTCAAAAGTGTGAAAATCACTGGTAAAAATCTTCGCCAGTTAAACTTGACTTTAAACTCAATGGCTGTTATAGACGAAAAAACTTTGATTTTGCCTTATCTTGAAGAGTTGGACCTTTCTAGCAATGCTGTGAGAATAATAAGTCCGAACACTAGATGGCCGAAAAGCTTGAGGAAGTTGGACTTAGGTTCGAACTCGTTGAGCCAAAGTTATTACTTCCCTGCCTGCTTAAAGAGCCTATCATTGACTTATAATTACCTCGGTGATCGCCTTGAATGGTGCATTTTCCCGGAAGAATTGGAGTACTTGAATTTGTCACATAACCGGGTGAAGTCAAACAAGTTGAATACCCTAAACCTCACACGGTTCACTCAATTGAGGGGATTATATTTGGATAGTAATCTCTTGGTTGGTATTAAGACTTCGCAATTGCCTACAAGACACCTCGAAGTATTGAGTTTCAAGTGTAACAACATAAAGAGGATAACTGGCAGTTTCAAGAACTTCCACAAACTTGAGCGATTAGATGTGAGAGACAATCCACTAGAACCCAAGTTGCACATAAAGAGCCATGTAGCCAAAGTTATGCCAGTACATACTGACTTTATCACTTAGATTACATACTGTACGTGTGTATATCGCGAGATTACAAAGTCTATACACCTAGGAACTGTAACATTCCGCAAACCTCTTGCGCCTGTTTGGCTTCACGGATCTGCTGATTCAAGTCAGCAGGGTTTTCAACCTGCAATGATTTCTTATAGTTAGCCATCAACTCGCCCGCAGTGCCAGTCACCTTCTTCGACCCCAGATGCTGCACGATAACATGGTCCTCCTCGCCCGCAAACTCTTTCGCCTTCGTCGTCTTGCTCGTCTTTCTCGACCTGATAGTCAACAACCCCGAGGTCAACCCCGTGACGAAATGCTTCTCATTAGCCGCACAGCTCAACACAGGAGCTGAGAAATGGTACCCAAACACCACCTTCCAGTCCGCGTCAAACACCTTCGTGGTTCCGTCAAGCGAGCCCACAATGAGCTGGTTATTATGCGTTGGCGCCAAGCACGTGGTTGCCTTCGTGAAGTTTTCAAGCTGGTGGATCGGTCTATTGAGATTAAGGTCAAACACATTGACCACGGGTCCGCCGGCGGCAACCACCAGCGACCCCATCACCACGACGTCCGCCACGGGATTGCCCTGGTCGAAACTGGCCACCGCGGACTCGGGCGCCCGCACGTCCCATAGCTTGACGGACCCGTCGAACGACCCGGAGGCAAGGAGGTTCGTGTCCATGTACGAGACACTCGACACGTAGTCGTCGTGTGCGTCGATGGAGACAAGTGGGGTCGAGGTCTGCGTGATGTCAAAGATACGGAGCTTGTTGTCGTTGCCCCCAGTCACGACGTGGTTGCCCTTGACTGGATTAAACTTCGCTACGCGGGTGCCGAGTACGGAGGGGACCCACGAGACGAGCAAGTTGTTGGGCTTGAAGCAGTCGTAGATGGACACGAGACCCGAGGCATCGGCAGCAACGAGCAACTTCCCGTCGTGTCTGTAGTTCCCGCAGTACACAACGTCTTTGAACCGCGAGTATGTCTTGACCACCTGACGGGTCTTGCCGGAGAAGACCTGGATCTTGGTCGATGAGGCAACGGCAAAGTCGTTGGTGGCTGGGTTGAATTCGATGCTGTTGATCGGGTGGTTTTCTTTGATGAGTTGCGGATTGATGTAGCTTCGCCAGTACCTTTGCTCAGGTGTGGTCTTGGATGGTAAGGTCGGTGCTCTCGCTTGCGGGAGCGCTTGCTTTGCTGATGACATGGTTGGGATGTAGGACTGGAGGATTAGTTTGGTTAAAGCATTGGATATTACATTTTGGCGCGCAGAAAAATTTCAATGTCATCGCGAGAAAATACAGTACACACTTTCTTTACAATCGATATTCGTTGATGAAACTAAGATACTTTTTATTTCATTAAACAGAGTCTAATATACAAACTACTTAGTTTTCCAAGTCCTTCTTCAAGGTACCCATGAAGGCGTGCTTTTCAGCTGGGGTTTGGAATCTACCCTTACCGAATCTAGAAGCAGTGTCGATCCACTTCAAGTTGACCTTTTCCAAAGCTCTTCTGGAGGTGTCAACGTACAAGGACTTTCTCAAAGTGACGACTCTCTTCTTGATACCTGGGATAGAACCCTTCAACAAGACGAAATCGTTTTGGACGTTACCGTATCTAACGAAACCACCCATTGGGTTGATGGTCTTCTTGGTTCTGTCAAATTCAGTAGCACCGTTAGCTTCGTCAGAACCCTTACCAACTCTGTAAACCTTGTGGTTGATGGAGGTTCTGTGGTGGTAACCGTTTTGACCAGCTCTGGCAACGGTCCAGTTAACGTTAGCTGGATGCCAAGCACCAATACAAGCAACCTTTCTCAAACCTCTGTGGGTCTTTCTTGGCAACTTCTTGGTACCCCATCTGTGGGTGACACCCTCGAAACCGTGACCCTTGGTGACAGCAATGACATCAATCATTTCATCTTGTTCAATGACAGAGTCAACAGAGACTTCCTTTTCAAAGTGTTCTCTGGCCCAGTCAACCTTGTCGGAAACAGAACCACCGTTGATTTGGATTTCAGCCAAGTGAGCCTTCTTTTGGGACAATGGGGTCTTCTTGATTTGGGTGTGAGCCAAGACTCTGACGACAGAAGCGTACTTCTTGATTCTAGCCAATTCGGTTTCGATTTGCTTAGCGTCAGTGGCGTATTTACCAGAGTACTTGGTGAAAGCCTTCTTCTTGGACTTGTACCAGTTCTTGTAGAATCTTCTTCTGACTTCTTCAGACAAGTGTTCGGCCCAGACAGTGGTCAAGGATCTCAAACCTCTTGGGGTTTCGACGTAACCGACAACACCAACAACAACCAATGGTGGGGTGTCGACAACAGTGGCGGCTTCGACGACTTCTCTCTTGTGCATCTTGGAACCTGGTCTGTCCAAGTCTCTGACAATGGTGGTCATACCAGCCTTGTAACCCAAGAAGGCGGTCAAAGCAACTGGCTTGGACTTAACATCCTTTGGGAAAGCCTTAACTCTTCCTCTTTGCTTAGCAGCTCTCTTTCTTGGTAAGAAACCTAAGGAACCGTGACGTGGTGCTTCGTACTTTCTGTGAGACATTGTTGTGGTGTGTACTGATGGGATGAAGAAAAGAAAGAGAAAAGTAGGAGGAAGAATGCTGTGAAAAAGTTTTTCCCCCAATTGTATGCGAAGGAGGGAAAGAAAGGAAAAATTTTCAGTTTAGTAGTCGCACGACTTTTTCTTGTGTATTTTTTTACAACGGAGAGCTTGCATGCAGGATGGATAATTTACCCGGAAACCTGGGTGGTTGCCACTCCAGACAACCAGCTTTTATCCTCCTGTGGGTGGTGTATCAAGTGATGTGTACATATAAAACTAATAAACAATTTACGAACTAAAATCAACGAATTTCTATCTTCTCTTAACGTGAATAATCTTCTTCAAAGCCAACCTAGCGTCCCCGGAATCGTCTGAGGAGTTCAGCAGGTAGCTATTCTGCACCATCTCAGTGTGGTTGCCGTCCTTGTGTGTGACCAACTCTGCTTCAATCCCACTGCGTTCCTGGTGCTCTTCCAAATGTGGCTGTTCAACTAGCTCTTCCAATTGTTGTGGCTGGGATTGGTGCAGGTCTCCGCAACCGGCAAAGATCTCTTGGTTGACCAAGAATGGGTTATTGCCACGTTTCAATGGAGGTGGTGAACCGTTCAAATTCATAACGGAATACATCAATGCGTTAAACAGGGGCGTCAAGTTAAACAACGGAGTTAAACCAGTTGAAACATAAGTATAAGTGTCCTTGGGCGTTTGTGGGTTGTTGGTTGACACACTTTCATTAATCGAAGATAACGAAGGAACTGGCTCTCTTGCGGAAGAGGCAAAATTAGTGATGTCCGAGTTATGTCTTCTCAAAGGAGCCTTGGCTGGAGGGTCAGAGTTGAGCTTCTCTATGCCAATGACAGAGTTGGTATGAACCAATGAAGGGGCACCCGCAAGGCTGCGGCTTGGGGTTGGTGAGTGTGGCAGGGGCGATTCTCTAGGAGGCTCTGGATGGGAAGCAACAGGTTCAGAATGCTGTTTAGTAGGAGCAAACATATCGCCGGACAACACAGCTTTGCCCAGACCATCGATAGTCAACTTGAACAGGAAATCTTCCGCCGACTGTCTTCTGCTGTCGCTGTTGTCATTGCTTTCAGGGACAATCTCTAAGGACTCTTCTTTAATAGGCGAGCCTCTGAGTTTATCTTTGCCGGCATTGTTACTCGACAACGACACTGGGGGCAACAAGTTCTTGCTTGGCGACTCCTGTCTGCTCTCACTGATCTTTGCGAGTGGAGGTGATTGAGTTGAATAGGTAGTATCTTTGGCTTGTTCGATAGGCGTTGGGAAACTAGAAGAATTAGACAAATTATCCAACTGCCCTGGAGTGGAGAAACTGTGGTTGGTGGAAGTTGGTGGGGGTGTGTTGTAATAACCTTGAGATTGAGTGACCATTGATAATTTATCCAAGGTTTTATAATTGATTTGGTACGATGGTTCGGATGTTGGAAAATGGGTGTCTGTTGACGATGACAATGGAGTCACCAAGTGTGGGTGGTTGTCGTTGGTGGTTTGTTTCGTCGCCTTCTTGCTTGTCTTTGCCTTTGTCTTCTTCACACTTGGGGATCCGCTACTGCTAACTGACGACTTTCTTCTCTTCTTAGGCATGTGTGTTGGACTAACTCTCATCAACGGCGTAAATGCATCTGGTGCACCACGTTTCATCATCAGATTTGAGTTGGACTCGGCTGGGTTGCTATTCAAGGGGGAGGTGTTAACATTGATATTCAAGGTGGTCGTGATCTTCTGAGCCAACGAGTTAGGTTTGGGTGGTCTACCTCTCTTCTTCTTTGGGGTTTGTAGAGGGGTGGTGTTGTTGGTGGTGGTGGTGGTTGTCGGAGCAGCACGTTGCGCAAAAGGTTGAAAAGAAGGGGGGATATCCTTGATATTAGATATTATTGATTGAGGAGGTGGCAATGCGTAGTTCTGTTGTTGGGACTGAGGGGGTATGCCCTGGGGTATAGCGAAACCATGTTGGGGAACTCCTTGCAGAGGCATGTGCTGTTGCTGTGGTGGTGGGCCTTGGTGGTGTGGTCCCGTGAACTGGGGCGGAGGAGGTGCCATTGCGTGCTGCATGGGGTATGGATTTTGTTGGTGGAAGTTGCGAGCAATTTGCAAGGGAGGTGGTTGATTCATAGGCACTTGTTGTTTCTGTGGCTGCTGTTGTTGCTGTTGTTGCTGTTGTTGCTGTTGAAGATGGTACTGATTAGGGTTGTTGATATAATGATTTGACATGCTCTTGAATTTTTCAACTGTCAAATCTCGTCGTGAACGGAATGAAATGCAATTGACCAGACAACCAGCAAAAAGGGGGGAGAACAACAAAAAAAGAAAAGAATAAAAACAAAGATGCGGTTCAGAGAGTGGTGGTGGTGATATCTGAAACCTGGATCTTGTCTCTGCTGTGGAAAGTGGGTAGATAGTTGGAGTGCCAGTAGACGGTATGCTTTCGCTGTGGTTTCTTTTTGCTTTACCAGTGGTTGAACCGAAAAAGAAAAATCACAAAATGCTAGAACCAAAAGAAGAAGAAAAAGAAAAAAGTTAATCTCCAAGCAGTGGGTGGGATGTGGGTTGTAAAGTGGTGATAGTAGTGGTAGTAGTTGATGATTCAGTGGTGCTGACCAGTTGGTGGACAATTGGAAGACTAGTGGTGGTTGGTATAAAAACTTGGGGGGACGAGGGAGATGGAGGCGTAAGTAGGATGGGATTCAAGTCAAGTGTGAACTGGCCAAAGGAATCAGATTATATTGCTGTACAATATAATTATTGTGGTTACTTGTAAGCCCAGTGAAATGTAAAAAAAAAAACAGTTTGTGTTACTTGAGACACTACCTTTCTTATGTTATCTGCAGATAATCAACAATAAGGAACACAATGACAGAACGATAATGGATAATGGGTGATGAGAATGAGAATGAAAACAACAAGTAAAACTCAGTCGGTTGTGTGAAAAGAAAAACCCACACCACGTAGAAGGAAGACACTAGTTTATATTTAAACTGGAAATAGCAGAAATATCATCATTTTCAAAAGGGGGAAAATACCACTGGCTCACACAGCACACAATACAAAGAAAAGGTTTGTTAAATATGTATAATGTAACTTTACTAAAATACTGAAAAAAATTTCTTCCCGTTTGTTCTTTTTTAGTTTCGAAAGATTTTTCGAATTGTATTCGCTCAATTCTCTTACAAGTATTGTCTTCATGACAACTTTGCCCGTAGATAGCACCATCCATGTGTGTGTAAATATATCTCTCTCTCCGTATGGGTGTGTGTTTCTAGATTGTAAGTCTTTTTTGGCCGCAATTGGTACTTGAAACAGTTTTTTGCGTTACCTTACCCTTACCCTTACCCTTCACCCTCTAACAATGGGCCGGACGACGGGTGTCTGACCTCACATCATGTACAAGCAGGACAAGCTCCTAATCAAGCGTAGTATATGTGGGTATCTATCGGACTTAACGTAGTCACCTTCTTCGTTCTTTATTTGGCCCTGCTCTTTAAGCTTACGAAAATGGTTAGAGTACTTGTAGTGCGACTACTGGAGAGGCAAAGAGCTCGGCGTCTGGGAAAACGACAATCCAATTGACGGCATCCTGTAGTCGAAGTGTTGGGTCTGCTATTGATCTCTCCTCGTCTAAGCTCTGTGCATTTTTAAGGCACTCTCTTTTTTTTGATCTCTGGGCTGGTTGGGCTGATGATGATGATGATGATGATGAGAGAATAAAAATAAAAATACCTGCAAATACAGAAAAATTACTAGAGAACAATAACCACATCCAAATCCCACAATTCAACTGGAAATCCAAAAATCCTTAACCACTCAAGAATATTTATCCGAGTATGTGTGTGTCTCCAGAGATAAACTTTATCTGAAACACCCCAAAACTTTTGAGGTTGTTAAGCGTACAACTCCCTAAGCTGGCAATAGAGTAATAATAGGGGGCACACTCGCTCTCACACACCTTGGTCCTATCTATTATCTGGGAACATCCCGCGGGGCAGGACAGGACTCTGTGCACCTGGCTATTCTCCATGTTCTATTTTGGTTCAGTTTCATCGTCTAATTTTTTTGGCACTTTTCTTTTCTTTGGGGATAGCACCACAGGTTGTGCAAGGAAAGTGTAACTCCTTTCTCTCTGATCACTTTAGGTATTATTACATACATATGTATCATATCTTATGTTTCGGGTTGCCTAAGTCTGCTCTCCTTTGTTTGGACTTGAAATTTCAACTCTGTCTTTCCGCTCTTCTTTATCAACTCATCAATTTTGTGCCTCGCGCACTCCTTATTAATTTTAGGCTCCCCCCATTTATTTGCTGTCCCGCCTTTGCTTTGGACATGTGACGCGGACTGTTTGAGTCCCGGAAGTAGAGGGCAGCAAGTTTACTGTACGATATGCTGATCCTCCCAGAAAGCTCCAAACCTTTCCGCAAGCACACTTTAGACTTTTTTGATTTTTTTTATTTTGCTCTTCCGTGAGAGACGTGTCCTTCTTTCTAATTACTCGCAGATCCCATTTTGTGTAATACAAAACATGCCATTACATTTCCTAAAACGGTTAAATTATTCTACGCCCACACATAATATCTGGATCACAGTTGCAATAAAATACAGCTCGACAAGTCACTTAGTGCCAGCCTGCTAGGCACCAAACCGTGCCTAACTGCTTCCCACACCGTGGTGGTGGTCGTGGTGGCCCCATCCATACGGATCACAAAATTAATACGCGGCAAGCCTAGAGGGAATGTGGGTATATTTGTTCCATTCCAGACTAAAACAAATGCCGACCTCCCAACGTTATGTAGACCGTACATGACTTCGGAGTTGTCAGCCGTCGCCATCGACTACGAATGGGGTTTGTAATCTCATTGGCTGGTGTTGGATAAAAACGTACACACCACCACCACACCTAGAGCGATGAATTACGTCATCGGTGTGTGGTTGTGAGGAACCCACTGATACCAGATCATTCTCTATGGAGTATTTTGCAACTATCAATGGTTTAAGTTTCCAATTGGTATTGCCAATGGTGATACCAACGACCATTCATTGGTTGGTTCTTTTCTTTTTTGGTTGGAAATTGGTTGAAATTTCTGACAAAAATTTTAGCTAGGAGATATCCCTCGGGTGTTGCAATGACAATTTAGTGCAAACTGTACTTTGCTTTGCCTATTTCTGAAACTGATTTCATCAAACGGCTCTAAGGTGTTACAGGTTGTTACACCGTCGACAACTCTACTATGCCACTCTGGAAAGAGAAAGTGGAGAACCATACTCACGACTGCCGAAAACAGTTTGAGACAAGCCCGTGTGGTAACTACGAAAATCCAAACAACAGGGAGTTTTTGTTTACCTTCCCCGATGAGCTTAAAAATGAAGTTCGTATTTCATTGCACATAGCGGTCGGTGATACGCTTGATATGTACAAACGCTATCCCCCCGATGATTTTCAGCAAGAATAGAGCCACTATTCTAATAGGGATTATCACCCATCTTGTTCGGATATCAATTTTGGAAATGTTTTTGCTCTATCCGATGAGGGTTTAGCCGCAACGACGATGTCACAGTCGCGATCGCGGCGGTGGTCGTCGTACCACACGTATTTTTTTTTGTTGGTGCTATACGACGATGATATAAACAGATTGAAGGTGTGTGAAAAATTTTAGAAGTGAGTCTGGGTATTCCAACACCATTATAGACAACCATATAGAAGACGATGGCAGTATCTAAGTTGAATCCTTATACTACACACAGAGAGTTCAACGGTCTTTCAGGAGCCATTGGGATCTCGTTTGGATTGCCTTTGTTGATCATTTTCTTTCAGCTAATTTGCAACACAACGTACTCAATCCAAGGAGTCAACCTTGACATCAACCAAGTCCTTGCTCAGATCCCACAAACAAAACAAGAACTACTTGACCTAGCATTTGACAAGATATGCTGGCTGGTATACTTGACATGGTTCTTTGTTTTGGTCCTCTTGGACTTCATCTTGCCCGGAAAATCGTTGGATGGAGTCACTTTAAGAGACGGAACTACCTTGAACTATAAAATCAACGGCTTAAGCATGAGTTTTGTCTTGCTTTCTATATTACTGGCTAGGTTGTTCCAACTGGGCAACTATTACTTACCAGAATTGGAATTCATATACAACAACCAATTGCAACTCATCATCGTCTGTTTCCTATTCTCATTCTTCCTCGCAGCTGCATGCTACCTCATGTCCTTCATCCCATTATTGAAACCAAACGGGGTCGGCACCAAAGAGAGAATCTTGAGTATCAACGGAAACACAGAGAATCCATTCTACGATTGGTTCATTGGTCGCGAATTGAACCCAAGAATTGGATCATGGGACATCAAGTTGTTTTGTGAGTTGCGTCCAGGTATGTTGTTGTGGTTGTTGATCAACTTGAGCTGTGCCCATTACCAGTATCACAAATTGGGCTACGTTACGGATTCGATAGTCATCGTTAACGCTTTGCAAGCCTTCTATATTTTCGATGGTGTCTTGAACGAAGAAGGCTGTTTGACGATGATTGACATCACTACTGATGGGTTCGGATTCATGTTGAGCTTCGGTGATTTGGCGTGGGTGCCATGGACGTATTCCTTGCAAGCAAGATACTTGAGCATCCCAGGAAACGAAATAAACTTGGGATTGGTGTTGAGTTTATCCATTGTCGGGTTGCAAGCGTTGGGATTCTACATTTTCAGATCAGCAAACAAGCAAAAGTCGGATTTCAGACAGGGTAAACTACCACACTTGAAGAGTATCCAGACCAAGACGGGCTCCAAGCTTTTGATTGAAGGATGGTGGGGGTTGTCTCAACACATCAACTACTTGGGTGACTGGTTTATTGGATTAGCATGGTGTTTGCCAACTGGATTCCAGACTCCATTGACATATTTCTACGTTATTTATTTCGCTTCGTTATTGATTCACCGTCAAACCAGAGACGAAATGAAGTGCAGGGCCAAATATGGTGAAGACTGGGAGAAATATGAAAAATTAGTCCCGTACAAGATCATTCCGTATCTATACTAAGATAAATAGTTCATTTTTATTTTGTATATAGAGAAACACACCTGTTCCCTACTCATTCTTCTTATCGTAATCGACTTGCTTTTCAAAAGAAGCATAAGTGATTTCCAAACTTGTAAGCCAGCTCAAAGCACCGTACAAAATACTCACCAAGAACAAAGAAACAATGATACCTGACCAAATACCAGACGTGAAGAATTGGTAGTTAGTGAACAAGTTGTCAGGCTTGACGAGAGTTCCATTACTCGGGAAATCTTTATCACTGTCAAAGATGCTAACCAAGTCGGTTTCTTCAGCCGCTAAAGATTCAGCCTCTTCAAAGTCATGCTCAATTTCTTCTTCGAAATGTGCTTCATCCTCACCGTCTTCCTTGTCGTCTCTCTTGTTGATGATGATGTCGTCGTCGTTGTACAAGTCGTACACCTTCTCCCTGATGCTGTCCAAAGAACCCTTGGTTCTAAACGTCGGCAATCCTTGAATAATAACCTTGTCCTGCGTCTCATGACGGCTCAAAATATCAGCAGCAGAAGCCGCCTCCAAGTGTTCATACTCAACCAAACCCTCTTCATAACACTTGTCAGAAATAGTAAAGTTGACACTGGAACGATCATGGTATACAACATCCCTAAATGAAAACTCCAGATACTTCTTCAACCCATCATCCCTGTTCAACTCATCAACCTGATAAATGTACAACTTGTCTTTCGCACCGCAAATATCAGCAGTAGTACGAGTCAACAACTTTTGAACCTCGTCAAACTTAATCACTTGCTTGTGCAATTCACGTATTTCGTCCCTGACGGATTGGCTCATCAGCAATGGATCAATTATGATTGGTGCGGAATTTGAGAACGCCATGGCTAATGGTGCCATGAACCCCAAGTATGTCAATGATTGTGTAATTGAGACCATTGCTAGTGACAGATAGCTTTGGATATGGGTTGGGTAACGATTGGTTTGTTAATTAATCTAATTTTCTCTTCATGTTCACTCGCTCGCTTTGCGTCTCAACAGTGAGAGAGAGATATTCGGTAAAGTACACGACTAACATTAGATATATTAACAAAACTAAATCTATACGCTTAATCTTCATTACCGGCAGCAGCAATCAAGTCCAAGAACTTCTCCTTCGAAACGTCATTCATCAACTCTTGTTTCTTAGACTGGCCCACTTTCTCCTTGTTTATTTCCTGGTTAGTCTTGACCTGTGTCGACAACACCGCATTGAACAACCTAACGACACCCCTCTGTGCCACTTTCTTCAAGTCCTTCTCTTTCTGAATCACCTCACGCACCTTCTCTGGCTCGTCACTAGAAGGTAACAAATTCTTGACTCTGAATCTGTCATGCAAGGTCTTCTTTTCTTGCAATAATGCCTTCTTTGCTTTCAATTCCAATTTGTCCGACTCGACTTTCTTCAATGTCGTCTTATTTCGCGCAAGGATCGGGTCCTTACGGTCATATGCTTTCAATTTGGAGTTCACGATCGAGTTCAAGGCGTTGGCAAAGGATTCCGACCCGTCGTCTGTCGTCTTACCTTTCTTCTTCTTTAATTTGGGAAAATTGGACTCCTCGTCGTCTTCTTCTTCGTCTTCTTCTTCGTCTTCTTCATCCTTTTCTTCTTCAGATGATGACACATCTGCTAAGTCGACTTCATCATCGGATCCTATTTCTTCACCGAGTTCACTGTCTTGTTCTTCCTCCAATTCCGATTGATCCTCGTTCGAACTTGACTCTTCGGATTCTTCTTCAACTGTCACCTTAGGTTTCTTGGCCGGCGTCTTGTCTATGGATTCACCTTTATTATTTATCTTTTGTTTCTTTAATGTTGGAGCCATGCTATGAAATATTGGTATAATGAAAGAGTAGATACCTCCATTTCAGAAACTTCATCTCATCGAAGATTTTATTTTTCTATTGTGTCTCGCTTATATAATCGCACATGATCGTCTACACGTGACTCTTGTTTCGCGTTTGTTTTGTTTTGATTTTGTTTGAACCTGGATTTGAGATTCATTCAACTAAGCAACCACACAAACCAAACGGCAACATCAACATAACCACGATGGAACACTTCGATGATATAAATACCAGGCTCAAGGAGCGTCTAGTAGCTAATGTGACGAACCTTAAGCGACCCCTAGATGACAACACCAACACAGTCAAGATGAGAAAGTATCAAGGTTCACGACTCCCCATGTCCAGCACCAGCAGTGATGTCAGCGAAGCCAGCCGGTTTCGTCAGCTTATCGCGGATAAAAAGGCCGAACTTGGGAACTTGAAGCTTAGTTCGATGAGCGTACGCAATGAAATCGAGACGCAGAACTTGGAGAACTTCCGGATCCAGGCGAGCTTCAACGACTTGGAAAGAACACTACATGACGTCGAGCTCAAGACGGGCGAGTTGACGGGGTACCGTGACCAGTCGTTGGAGTCGTTGCAGAAGAAGTATGAGTTGAAGACGAGGGAGTTGGGCGTGAGGCACCAGGAGAGGTTGAATAACATCAAGGAGGATATCACGAGGCAGGTGGATGAGTTGTTGACGGAGAAACAGTACAAGTATGAGAAACAGATACTGGATTTGAAAAACGAGATTAGTGGGATGGTGGATGAGAAGGAAAGTGTTGAAAGTGAGTTGAATAAAACGTTGATTTTGTTGAAGGAAACGCAACATAGAGAGGAGTTGGAGGCGGTTGGTGAGTTGGAAGAGCAGTGTGAGAAAGCTAGGCTGGAGATGGAGGGGATTGATAAGGCTATTGATGCCAAAAGGAGAGAAATTGAAGATATCAAACTCACTAGACTCCCGCAGCTTGCCAAAGAATGCAGCCGATTCACAGCACTTCTAGATCAGTTGCGAGCCAAGAACAAAGACAAGCAAACGGAGATTGATGGTTTAGAAAGACAAATAACCTCAAAGAAATCCAAAATGACATCCTTGAGTACGGGTTCTAAAGAAAGAGCTAACGAATTGCATAGATTGACTTTCGAAATCGCCAGAATGAGATCAGAGCTAGTAGACCAAGAAAGCAAGAGGAGGAAATTGCATGGCCAGTTGCAGGATTTGAAAGGCAACATTCGTGTGTTTTGCCGTGTTCGAAGCACTCCATCTCAAGACTTGATTCAGTACAAGGTTCCACAAGATATAAACGACGACTCGAAACAGGACTTGCTTATTACCAAGACCAGCTATTCCAACAGCAATTCAACATACAGGTTCCTGTTTGACAAAATCTTCCAACCTGACCAACCCAACGAAGCTATTTTCGAAGAATTGTCCCAATTGATCCAGTGCTCGTTGGATGGCACCAACGTATGTGTTTTTGCATACGGGCAAACTGGGTCAGGCAAGACATTCACCATGTCGCATCCTGCAAACGGGATGATTCCCATGTCACTAATGAAGATATTCAACGACATTGAAGATTTGAAAGAAAAGGGCTGGTCTTATTCCATCCAGGGTAGGTTTATCGAAATCTACAACGAATCAATCATTGATCTTTTGAACCCTGCCACTTCTGACAAGCATGAAATCAAGCACGATGACTCGATGTGCCGAACCAGCGTCACAAACGTCACTACTATAGATATCACGACTCCTGAACAAGCAAACGAGATCCTTGGCATGGCGAACAAGAAACGAAGCACCGCCGCTACGAAATCCAACGACCACTCCTCAAGATCGCACTCAATCTTCATAATAGACATCCAGGGCAGCAACCATCTCACTAGTGAATCATGCTGCGGCACGCTCAACTTGATCGATTTAGCAGGATCGGAAAGGCTAAACAATTCACGCGCAGAGGGAGATAGATTAAAGGAAACACAAGCTATTAACAAATCCTTATCGTGTCTTGGGGACGTTATCTATTCGCTAAACTTGAAAGATGGATCTCATATTCCGTATAGGAACAGCAAGTTGACGTACTTGTTGAAGCACAGTCTTGGCGGGAACTCCAAAACGTTGATGTTTGTCAACATCTCGCCTTTGAACAAGGACTTGAATGAGACTATCAACTCGCTACGATTTGCTACGAAGGTGAACAACACCAAGATCAATAAATAGGCGGTGGGTGTGTGATGTATATATGTACAGGTTTATTTAAATATAGGTTCGTTTAAACGTTTCGGATCGTTGCTTGATCCGTCAATAAGGAAGTTTTCGTTTGGTTTGTACCCGGAAGCTTCCAACAACTTACCGGAATCAAGCGCTTCCTGCCAGAGCTCAGGGTACTCTGACTCCGCCCACAGTTTTAATTTCTTCTGGCCGTTAACTTCATAGCAGAAGTTATGCATGCTGACTAGCAAATCACTCGTTAGGTCCAAGTCATACTCCTCTATGTTATCAGCAATCTCCATTGACTTGTCAACTAGTCCGTGATACGAGTACGCGATCAAGTACTGCTTGAACATGTTATAGTCAGGAACCAAGCCAAATGTAGACAAGTTATTCCAGAACTTCTCCACATACATCAAGTCATTGTAAGTGTATGCTTTTATCATTATTGTCGCGCTTGTCTCGTCGACCCCACCGTTGTCTTTTGGCTGTAAGCTCATTGTCAAGAACAAGTCTCGGACCTTACTGACCTCCTGCAAGTTACAGTACCCGTTCATCACGGCATGGAGCAATTCTTTGTCTTGCGTAGGCAACGAAATGTCCATCTTCATGGACTCGTAGACTTCAACGAAACCTTCCTCGTATAACTTGTCGCCAAACTCGTTGATCAAGTACAAGTACATTTCCTTCGTTGGTGGCTTGTGGTTGTGCTCACCGTGCAATTTGGACATCTCGAGCATGGACCGGAATATTCTCAATGCTCCGTTCCATCTCTGGTGTTCACAGAAGAACTTCATCGTCGGGAGTAATCTTTCGTGTGGGATGAAGAAATAGTTGTAACAGTGTACGTACAAGTACCAGTTATTGACCATAGTGGAGTCGTGGGTATTGGTGATGCAGTAAGTGTGGACGGTGTCGTACAATTGGTGGTACTTGTAACCAAAAGGCTTCTCAATTGGGAACTTCAACGGCAGCTCTTGATCCAATTTGGGCAATTCTCGTGTCATCAACTCGATAACATCCCCGGTTAAATTCTCTTCCAAGATTTTAGGCACAATGGCATTGATCGTGTCGATATTTATCTGCTGTTGGAGCTGGGCTTTGATGGTCTGGAATATAGGGAACGCTTGCTTCATAGGGTTGTTGTTCACCACACATTGAATCAAATCGTTCAAGGTTTTGCTGACAGGTGGGTCATTGTTGTATTGTGCCCACTGTGTGAGTTCTGTGACACTCTCGTTGAAAATTTGCAAAGCAGCTTTGTCGTCATTCAATCCAACAGCTCGATCGATGAGGTACTTGTAGGCATACACTGACTTTTCAGTTGCCATCTCGGACATCAATTCATTGATAATACCGGACGTTGGAGCAATGTTGGATGTCATCATAGCTTGGATTGCTGTCTCGTAAGCCTGGGACTGATCTGCGTCTTTTGGTATTTTGGCAACAATTTGTTCAGCAACGTTGGGGGTGTTGGAGTGCACAATCATGTACACCTCCAGTTGGAATCTCAACATTGGCAGGAATTTAACATCATCCTTTGCAACAAACTCAGTTATTTGATTAGCCAACGTCTTGTTGCCAAACTTCCAACTTGCCAATAATAAAATCTCTGCCAAAGATTCATCGTCCAAGTCTTGTTTGAATATTACATCCTTCACTTGTAATGCTTTGTCTTGTAAATAATCCAAGATTCTATCGCTGTTATCAGAACTGACTTGACTTTTATTAGCGTTCAAGATTTCCCAGTTCAATTTGAATATTGTCAGCAACGACTCGACAGGCATTGTGTTAAACTTCAATTTGTTTATCACGTCGTTGATAATAACCTGAATTCTGTCCAAACTGTACTCAAAATTCTGATAGCAATGCACTTCAGGAGAGTTCTCCTTAAAAAGACTTTCAATGTACTTGCTCAAATACGGGATAGTCTCTTCCGTTGTTCCCAATTCCACCAACTCTTCAAACACGTCCAACGAAAGCTTCTTGTTCTCATCCAAGTCCGCAAGGTACTCCTCAATGAACGTTTGGTAATCTATCCTACCTTGCAAAGTGCTCAATATCACACTTAGCTTCGTTGTCTTCGAATCCTGTGTGAAATTTACCAACTTTATCAATATGGGGTTCGGCAACTTTTCTATATTGGCAAGTAGGGGTTCAATTATCGGAGCAGCAAAACTTGGCTGTTTATGAACAATTTCATCATAAATCTTGTCAAACACAAGAGCCGCCACTTCAACGGGCACTTTCTTGTTAAACCCGTTCTTTATCGTGAGGTCCAAGACTTCCAATACCTCATCTCTGTCTATCTCGGCATTAGACAAGAGCTCTGTTAGCCTGATTGTGAAAAACTCCGTCCTCAACTGGTCAGTCAAACTAGCACTGTTCCCACCGGAAAGGTAATTTGATATATCATTATAGTACTTCTGGATGTTTCTGTCTTGGTATGCTTTAGGCTCTTCTATGATGAAACTCCCCTTCTTGTGTTTGTATTTGGATTTCGGCTTGGTCTTGGGTTTGGTGAACTTTTTGAAGAACGACTTTGTTAGCGCCGATGTTGTTGAAAGTGTTCGTACTGTATAATGCGGATGATATAGGAGTACCGCCCTCGGTATCAATACTCTTGTTAGCATGATTTGGAGTTTGGCGGTGTGGTTGGTTTTGATATCTCCGTGTTTGCAGGTTTTTCGTTTTTCAGATCTAATCTGCTCTCTCTATAGAGGAAAATTTTTCTACTATAGCACACGTGTTTGTCACGTGCTTTTTATATCTAAAGCATGTCATTTACATTTCTATGTACAATTAGTATTGTGTGTATCAATAAATAAATAGGTGAATAGTTATAATTCTCTAATTTGTTTTCTCAACAACAACGGTATCATCATCTTCATCAGGTCTGTATTCTGGGAGGTGAGGCTGGTGTCTCTTGATAGCCCAGTTCTTACCAACAAACTTAACAGCTGGCTCACTCAATCCTTCGGTGTTTGTGAAAACCTTCCAAAACTGGGGATCTTTAAATCTCTTATCTTCAGGGTTAAACATTCCTGTCAGCTCTCTAACTTCTAGAACCCTTTCTCTAAGGTAAGCAGCCAAGTCAGATCTCAACTTCTGTGCCTTCTTACCCGTCTTCAACTCTTCCGAAAGGTCAGCTGGATTGGACTTGTCGATGTATTTCTTGACCAATTTCCTCCATTGCTCACGGTAATCTTCCAAGACTTCATCTTTGATCGGGTCTCCAACGCAAACGTGGATCTCGGCACCATAGTTAGAAGGCAACCACTTGTAGATGCCTTGCTCAGACATGTCCTCAGGTGCCACTTTCTCGAAACCAAACGAAAACAAGGGAACCACGACCGGTGTTCTTGTGCTTTCGAGGATAAGTCTTGAAATCCCCCATTTGAAATATCTCATGGAGTTGTTGTGCGGTTCTTTCAACTGTAGGACAAAACCCTCGGGGAACACGTGGAACCATGAGGTTTTGGTTCTTATGAAGGGGTTCTTTCTCAACAACACGTTGGTGGATTCAGGACTTGGTTTAATAAAGTTGACCAATTCTGTGCTTGTCTTGGCACCGATGTTGTTGACTGTTTGCAAAAGCACTGGTTTCTGTTCGTCTTTGACTCCCGGAGTGAACTCAAGATCTAGGGTGTCATCGGGACTCAATATTCTGATGGCTGCATCTAGCGAGCCCTGGAAAGGGCCCTCTCCGAATCTCTTGGTGCCCAAGATCTTACCCAAGTTGAAGAACCAACTTTGGATGGCTGTGCTGAAACAAAGATTGTGTGCACCGAACCCCCATCTGATGGTGTCTATATCCAAGTGGTATCGCCATGGCAAAGAGGCATAGAAAGCCGGGTCGTCAACCACAGACATGTGGTTCATAACAGTCAACAAACTTCGTTTCTCTAATCTAGCCTTGGTCAAAGCATAGTCTAGCTTTTCTATATTGTGCAAGTACGGCTTGTACATGGTATTTAAGATGATCTTGGACCCCGTGATCATAAATAAACATGTTGCATGGGATGCTAGGTTCCATAATGGGTGGGTCCTCGGGTACTCGTTGAGAAAGTCGTCTCCTCTGGTCAACACGTCCTGAAATGACATCTCTGAAGGAGTGGGAACTTGGAGATATTGTGGCAAGTTTTGTTGGGTATCTTGTGAAGCCTGGGGTTGCACTGGAAAATTTTTTTCTCTGTATATATTTATACTCTTTGTATTTTAGGGCCGAGCTTTGTGGATGATCTACACTTGGTAGCACAAACACCACACGGGACATATACCACGTTTCTGGATTTGCTTGTGATCAGGTGGGTGGGTTTTGTTGTTATTAATTACTTTATCTAAACTATAAAATTCTCATAGCTTAAACGAACATCTGGCATCTCTTCCTTTTCAAGCTCAGGGATGAATTTGGTATTGATAAAGTATTCAAAGTTCTGGACGGAGACACAATGTTGCGTTGACTTGCCATAATCAACAAAATCATTAAACTTTAATTGGACACAGCTGATGGGGCTCACTCCACACACTTCGTAGAATTTGGCAAACAACTCACTCGGGTTTTCCAAAGATTTGTATTGTTTGTAGGATATCCCTAAATCTTGCAACATTTCTTTGAGTTCAACTTTGAATCTCATAATATGGCACAATCTGTCGATGTTCAATCGTGTGTCTGCAGTGCTTGATAATGTGAGGAAACTTTGCTGATAAAAGTAACTGTACAAGTTCAGCACCCCCACCAAGTTTGAATACCTAGTGGTCTCCAACGACGAATCAGTGAGTGTCTGCATTTTGGAGGAGATATAGGGGTTATGTATTTGCAAAGGATGAGAAACCACGATACACTCTAGAAATTTTTGAAAAGCTGTAAACAAATCCCTTTTCTCCACAGTAACCCATATCAAAAACAATGCCAGTGGGGGAATTGCCACATAGTAATGGCTCCATTGAACCCAACAACACGGCCCTAACCTACTTGATCCTCAACTCAAATATACACGTCACGGAGCCACAGGTCTACAAAACGCTAAACTTGTCTCCATATAATCCATCACACACCTCCGTGTACCAGCAACTAATTCAAATTGTGCAATCAGCGGCAAAGAGCCTTTACACCAACACACACATTGACGATTTGAGGGGTTATCCCTTGAGTAATATCCAGTATTTGAGCTTTATGATTGCTGATATCTATCCTGAGATGTTTTACTGTCCTGTTTGGATAAGAGAAGAGTTGGAATGTGACAGTTCTGAATCTGTTTTGGTGCGCAAGAAAACCATCGACACTGTCAGCTGGATCCTGAAACGGTGCAGATACAATGAAATGTGGATTATCACCTACTTACTCAAACAGGAGTTTAGCAAGGTGGTGGGTACGGGCTAGCCACCGCTGTTGTGACATACCATTTTGCAGTTCACTCTGGGTTCTATTGTGTCGCGCACGCACATCCAGAGCGAAAGTGAAAATTTGTGTGCCGCGATGAGCAGAAGATAATTTTTTTGTAATAGCCTGTCAGATACCCCTAATACCAAAGACCATCCAACAACAATCTAACGATAATGGCTAGAATTAAGAAGAGAGGAACGTCTGGTAATGCTAAGAACTTCATTACCAGAACCCAGGCAATCAAGAAGTTACAAGTCTCCTTAGCCGACTTCCGTCGTCTTTGTATCTTCAAAGGAATCTATCCAAGAGAACCAAGAAACAAGAAGAGGGCCAACAAGGGATCCACTGCCCCAGTTACATTCTACTACTTTAAAGATATTCAGTATTTATTGCATGAACCAGTCTTGGACAAGTTCAGACAGCACAAGACGTTTGCTAAGAAATTGCAGAAAGCTTTGGGCAGGGGAGAAGTCGGAGATGCTTACAGATTGGACAAACACAGACCAAAATACACTTTGAACCATATAATCAAGGAAAGATATCCTACTTTCAATGACGCGTTGCGTGATTTGGACGATCCTTTGAACATGTTGTTTTTATTTGCCAATATGCCAGCTACCGATAAAGTGTCTACAAAGGTTGTCGCCGAAGCAGAAAACTTGTGTAACCAATGGTTGGCTTACGTTGCCAAAGAAAAGTGCTTGAAGAAAGTGTTTGTCTCCATCAAGGGTGTTTACTATCAAGCTACCGTCAAAGGACAAGAAATAAGATGGTTGGTGCCATACAAATTCCCAACAAACATTCCAACAGACGTTGATTTCAGAATTATGTTGACATTCTTGGAGTTCTATTCGACATTGGTGCACTTTGCCTTGTACAAATTGTACAACGAAGCCGGATTGGTGTATCCTCCAACTATTGAGAAATCTATTGGGTTGAGTGGATACGTCTTGCAGGATAAGAATGCTCCTTTGAAAAAGAAAGAGGAAACAAATGATGAAGAAGGTAAGAACTTGTCAGAGCAAGAATTAACCAAAGCTATCGAGGCTGATAAAGAAGGCGGCGACGTCGAAGAGGAACAAGACGATGTTTCCGCCATCGAAGATGCCGAGTTGGACGAGTTCACAAGCACAAAGGAAGACTCTTTGTTACAGCCATCCAAGAATCAATCCCCATCATCTGAATTATTCTCCAAGTTTATCTTCTACATCGGCAGAGAAGTTCCATTGGAAATCTTGGAGTTCTGTATATTGTCATGCGGAGGTAAGATCATCTCCGAAATCCAGATCGATGAATTGAAAGCCACCGATCCAGAAGCTTACAAACAACTCAACTTGTCCAATATAACTCATCAGATTGTTGACAGACCGAAAATCTTACAGAAAGTGCCGGGTAGAACTTACGTGCAGCCACAATGGGTGTTCGACTGTATCAACAAGCAAGAGTTAGTCAATGTCAATGACTACGCCATTGGTGAAACCTTGCCTCCACATTTGTCACCATGGGGTGATGCCGGTGGTTATGATCCTAATAAGGTTGTCGAAAAGGCTGAAGGTGAAGAAGAGAGCGAAGAAGAGGAAGAAGAAGAGGTTGAAGTTCAAGAAGGTGATGAAGATCAAGAAGAAGATGAAGATGAAGAAGTCGACGAAGATCTTAAAGCACAGAAAGAATTAGAATTAGAAGCAGCTGGTGTCAAATTCTCTGAGGTTAATGAAGAAGACAAGAAGAAACAGAAGAAGGCTAAACAAGCTTCCACAAAGAAACCAGTTGATGAAGAGAAGGAATTGAAAAAGATTATGATGACTAACAAACAAAAGAAGTTGTACAACAAGATGCAATACGGTATTGAAAAGAAGGAGACGAGAGAAAGAGAATTGACAAAGAAGAAGAAGCAATTGGATAAGAAGAAAGAAAAGTTGAAGAAGTTGAGCAAATAGGACTATGAGTTTGTATGTGCATTAATGTAAAATAGAGTATTTCATGAAGAGGAGCTAAAGAGGACGGGGGGTATTCTAAATGTAAAAATCTATATTTATTCTACAATCCTACCCACGAGCGTACCACCTCTCTGACAGCATTGACACTCGCCATGATCACCATGACGGTACCAAACACGGAGAAACTCAAACTCGACATGGACGCAGCACGCGGGTCCACGTTCAACAAGTGTGCCGTGGCAATAGCACCACAGTTGATGCCCAATGTCACACCTCGAGTGACAAAGTCGTTCTTGTCGACCCGCAAGATCCTGAACAACGGCTCGTTGATCAACACACCCAAGATCCCGGACAAGATTGTGCAGACGGCCATCAACGACACGGAGCCGCCGAGCGCCAGTATCAAAGGTGTGCCCAAGGCTAACGTGACAGATCTGCCAATGAACCCAATTGATCGTTCTGCTTCTATTCCAATCGCGTGGCAAACTATCGGATAGAGGAAGAATGTCAAGCCAATGCTCAGCAAGATGGTGGGACATAGCACCGCAAAGTTCTTCACGAAATCCCGACGGTGAGTGAACATCGGCAACGATAAACTGACAATGGATATGTCCATCAACGATGAAAGGAAGTCTCCACACCCGGGCCATTGTGGAGTCGCAGTAGGGTTGTCTTCGGGCACGGTGTCTGACTTGCCGTTATTGTTCAAGGTCTCACCACTAAAGAGCAGAAGATAGTTCTTGCCCGTTCTGTAAAACTTCAAGTCGTCCAAGAACCCCTTGGGGTGGCGGTGGTATATCAAGGAGCCAATGAAACAAACAAACAAGATGATACCAGTGGATGTGATGATGGAGTGGGCGAGCGGGATTTTGCGTCTGATCAACTCGGCAACAAAGAACGCCAACACCGTGATGCTCAAGTGATAGAAAAGATAGATGTGGAGTGGTGTAAAGTAGAGCGGTAACGACACAATAAATAACAAACCATACAACAACCAGTCCATATTGTTGGTGATGAAGACGGTGATTGGTGACAACTGCACCTCCTCGCGCTGCTCGACGGAAACACTGTCTTGTTCTTGCACCGGTGTCACTTGTGTCCGTGGGTATGTGTCAACGTGATGTGGCTTGTGGTAGATTGGTTCGGGCTCTGGCAAGTTGGAACTGGTATCGTCAAATGGGTTCTCCGTGACAGAGCACGGTGGGGTCACTTCTCGGTTGTTGGTATTGATGGGCTGCAAACTGTCAATGTCGATCGTGGTGATATCATCACGCATGCTGGTAAACGTTCTGTTGCTGCTTCGTATAACCTCCATTTCAACCTCTTCGTCCTCCTCTGTGTGTGCTTTCTCCTGTTTGTATCCAAACCTCTCTAGCGTGAACTTGAAAAGCATGATCATATATACATTCACCAATATCAAGACAACAAGACCCACGATGAAGACCGCAGCAATCTTCAAACACTCAATGATTGTGATTGGGTCAGAAAGTGGCAACATGACGAAGGAGGGTATAAAAAACACGTTGATGAACTTTAGTGTGAAATTCATGCTGGGCTTAATCATGGCCAAATAGTTTCTCAACACCCACGATGAGCCCTCTCTTGTCTTTTTCACATACTCGTGCTCTCCTCTCATTTCGCTTAGTAAACTCAACACGCATAGGAATATCAAGTTGATCAACATGCCCAACACGGAACTGGGGAACTTTATCTTGAAAATGTCTGCCAACAAGATGTTGAGGCCGTACAAGATTGCCAATAAGATAATGATGCCAACGGGGATGATGACGAAACTGCGGAACAAATGCTGTCGGGAGTACCAGATGCCCCTCCAGATCAGTCTCCACACGTTATCGTTATCCATACTTGGTGAATTGGTTGGTTGTAGAAGAATAAAGAAGAACTCGGTGTATTGAAAAAGTTTAAGAAGAAATCGAGATAAAAGGTTTCATGTGTGTGGGAGTGGGGGTGGACGGGCGGCTGGAACGAGTCACGCGCCGGTGATCACCAAATACCGAGGCAGAACTGTCAACCGCGCGGCCGAGTCTAGGAGCCATTGAATTCGCTCCAAACTTAGCCAAACTCGGCCGTTTCATCCCTTACTGCCATTGGGTTACTCCGATAGCCATCATCACATATTACTCTACATAAGAATATGAACATCCGAAGGTGGACGCAAAAGTCGTGGCTAAATCGTCCGCGGAACGTGCGATGTAAGGGTTGGAGGCGGTTTGACTCTGGGACGAGAGGTACCGCTGAAAAAAAACAAACACTGGATATCAGATGGCCCCGATTTTCGGAGAATGCCTTATCTAGCTTTGTCCTATACCTTTGTTCTCAAATAAATTATATTTTGCCTATCACTGTACACAGCTAATATGAGCATCCTGCTTGCTTCCTTCTTTTTTAAGCTTCACTGGCTTCAATCTCAGCTTTGAACTCTTCTTTAGCGTATCTCAAACCACAGTAACCGCAAGTAGCAGCCTTTGGCTGGTCCAAGTTGATAAAGACCTTAGGATGGCCCTGTAAAGTGCTTCCTCTGCTACCATCACAAACAGCGATGTTTCCTTCTTCGTGTGTCAAGTATCTTATTGGTTCTTTGGCGATCAAGTCTATAGCGGCGTATGGTCTTGGTTGCTGTTCCAAGTCTCTCTGGACAAATCTATGTGGGAACTTGTTGACAACCTCTATTCTTTCCTCTTGGGATGGAGACCATGTCACATTTCTGTTTGGTGCCTGTTGCACATACTCGTTGCTCTTTAAGTCTTTGGCGTTTAATTGTGCGGCGTCTGGTCTGGCCAAAGATGAGTTGAAACGCAAGAATAAAAGTGGTCTGGCCGATAATCTAGTTATTCTTAACATGATGTTAGGGTATATGTAGTAATGTGTGACGGATGGAGAATAGGTAATGCAATGGTGGTTGTTACTATTTCTTCAGTGGTTCATTTTTTTTCTCTCTCTCTTGTAAATGGAGAAGTGTTAAGCAAAATTTCTCACGCTGTAATTGGGTGAAGCGTCTGGAGTTTATGGTAAGGGCACGACTTGGAGAAGAAATAGCAGCAGCTGTGGTAAGTTGGCGGCGCAGCCAACGAAGGAGATTGTAAGAGGTGATACGACAAAGGATCAAGCAACCTACAACGTTTTACTTGAGTTCTGGGGAGTATAGGGTGATCGTTTGCTAGTGTGCTTGGTGATATCACACACACCCCAACAATTCCCGTGCTCTTGCACCACGTGATGTGAAATTTCCGAGGTCTATTTCCGGTGGTGGAAATTGAAACGCGTGCCAGTCGCCAGATCAATCTGTGCAACCAAGAATTGCGTCAATGAGCATCTCAGCTATCCACCGTTGGCTGTGAATTCTTCCAAGCTAGTGGTCCTCGGTATAGTTGACTAATGGCTTAGTAAAGTGCGCACACAAAGTATAATCTGGCGTGGTGGTCCCAAACAAAAAAAGTTTACTGCGTATGCGAAAGGAATTAATTGCTATTTCCAGGCTTCCACAGTTTTTGATTGGGACAGAGAAGGGGACACACTGAAGGAATAACCATCGAGATTTCCCTAGCCAACGATTTCCGGTTGCATTTTTATATTTCGTGTTTTCTTCCTCTTTCTTCGTCTTCTTTTTCTTCTTTCTTATTGGACTCTATCCGTTATCTATTCTTTACAATGGCTCCACCAAGAACCGCAATTATTCTCTACTCCCTTTACCACCACATCTACGAATTGGGTGTTGCCCAAAGAGCAGGTGTCTTGAAAGCCGGTGGTCAGGCTGATATCTTCCAGGTTCCAGAGACCTTGTCTGCCGAAGTCTTGAAGTTGGTCAAGGCCCCACCGAAGCCAGACATCCCAATTGCCGAAACCAAGACCTTGACTGAGTACGACGCCTTCTTGTTTGGTGTCCCAACCAGATTCGGTAACTTCCCAGCCCAATGGAAGAGCTTCCTTGATGCCACTGGTGGCTTATGGGCCAAGCAAGCCTTGAGGGGTAAGCACGCAGGTGTTTTCGTTTCCACTGGTACCCCAGGTGGTGGTCAAGAAACCACTGTCATCAACACCTTGAGTACTTTGGCTCACCATGGTATCATTTACGTTCCATTCGGTTACGGCCACCAAGGTCTCACCACTTTCGACGAAGTCCACGGTGGTTCCCCATGGGGTGCTGGTACCTTTGCCGGTGCCGATGGTTCTAGAAAGGTTACTGACTTGGAAAAAGCCATTGCTGAACAACAAGGTCACGACTTCTACAAGCTGATCACCAAGACCTGGTAGTTGTTTCCTAAGTAGATTTTACAAATGTACAGACCTTTCCAACGTGTGGATCCATTTGGTCGTGTAGAATCAACCAACTTCAGTGACATGAATCTTTCAGCAAAGAAGAAAAAAATAATGTGAGGACGACAAAAAGACAACCAATTTTTCAAAGGACAGCCAACGACGACAACAACAACAACAACAACAACAACAACCAACGATGTCCTCCTCCACCAAGCCTCAGAAGGCGATGAAGCAAGATTATATCGCCAAGGTCCGTTACACCAACAACTTGCCACCTCCACCATTAAACCCAAAATTCATAGCATACAACACGACAGACCCAGTATCAGCCAAACAAGAAGGTGAACACTTGATGGCCTCGTTGTTCCGTAAAGAGAACTTCCAGAACTTGATGGAGAGAATAGATGATCAACTAGGATTAGATTTAAACTTGATAAATAACCATGGGTTCTTATCTGAGGAGAAGATAGAAGCGATTGGGAAATTGAAGTACGATCAATTACATCCCAAGGACCGTGTGCTATTGAGAGATGCCGGGATCGGCAGAATCTCAAAGAATGAACCGGGTGTCTCATTTTTAAGAAGAACTGAATATATCGCTGAACGTCCGTTATCTAAAGGAGGTTCGGGTTTGAGTACTGCCAGTGAAGAGCTGAAAAACAAGGAAAGATTGTCCAAAGATGAGCATTTCGACGCGGACTCTCAATTAGCGAAGATTGAAGAAGGGTTCACGGCTGCTAATGAGTCGTTGTACGATTTGAAAAAGTTGAAGCATCCAAGAAAGAAACACTTGAAGGCTGTGAATGCCTGGTCATTGTTGCCGGACACATCTATGATGGATAACAGTCTATTTGATTTGAAATTCACGGGAAGCGCTTCTATTGAAAGAGAGATCAAGCAACAAAACAGAGGCAAGGTCAACAAGGAACTAATCAACAAGGCGTTGGAGAGTGCACTTTTTAAACCAATCAGATCAGAAGAAGGAGAATGGATTTCGATGTTCAGAGTTGACAATGAAGACCAGATCAAGAGCTTGTATGAGAAATTACACTCCACCAAGAGAGAAGAGCCTATAAACTTGTTGGACGAAGAAGAGGAAGAAGCTGAAGAATTCAAGTTCAAGTACAACAAAAACTACGATATGACAGTGCATGCATTCCAACATGATAATGAAGAATTGGCAATCAAGTTTGTGCCTGCCGACGACACCGATACCGAGCAGCTGTCGGGGAGACCAATCAAGAAAAGAAAAACCGCATACTACTACCCAATCAAGGGTAAGGTTGATTTGAAGAAACACAGAGCTTCAACCAACTCGGAAATCAACAAGTTCATAAGAGAAAGGACGTTTGATGGCATAAACTTTAAATTGAGAGAACCAACGACAAATGAGTTGAAGAAGATGGACAAGGTGAGATCGGAATACGATCCTATGGAGTATGAAGGTGAAGAAGAGGAGGACCAAGAAGAAGAAGAACAAGAGGAAGAGTCATCTCACTTACAAACACAAGCAGTGAGAAACGATAAAGAGAGCAGTACCGAACAAGAGGAGCTTCCTGCTGAAGAATAATGTAACTGTCAAAAAATGTGTACACTAAATTCATGTCTATGTAATAATACAAAATTTTTTCTTTTTGCCCTTGTCTTTCTTGACTTCAGTGACTTCCTTGAGTTTGGCCGTGCCTGGATTGGTGATTGGTGACTTTGTTTCATTACGCGTAGCTGAGGCAGCACCAGCAGTGGTGGTTGCGTTGCTGTCAGCATTACCGTTGTTTGGCTTTCTCTTGTCATACTTTTTCTGCAATCCTGCTGCCATTTTCTGGTCCTCTTCTTCCTGCAACTGCCTCAACAATAAATAATCAGTGTCGTTGGGATCGCCACCCACGTTGGGTAAGTCTTGGTCAATGTCCAAGACTGGGGCAAACTCACCGGTGAAGAATAAATCATCATTGCCAGAAACACCATTCACTGATTGCCAGATAATCTGTGATGGTTTATTGCTGGTGTGGCTCGTACTAGTAAACGACGAGTCCGTTAGCAACACATAAAACTCACTGTCGGACTTCTTGAACAACGTATTGAAGTGGTTGTTTCTGAAAAACACAACAAACTCATCAACGTCCAAACTGCCGTTCAACTCCCTGATCCCTTGTGTTGTCAACTGGGTCTGGTTCAAACTCAACCATTTGTTAAGCAATTCCTTATTGTGTTGAATCTCAGGGTCGTTCTCATCGTGCAACAAATAGTCCTGAACTCTATCAAAGTCCTCTAACGAGTTAATCAACTCCACCAACGTCGTGTACTCGTCATCTGTCCACACGCCAGGCTCCTCGTTAACCGGATCAACAATCCACCCGTGCTTGAACTTCAAGTCGAAAATGTCAAACAACTCCGTGCCCAAGTCCTGCTGGAAGTCCCCAGAGTACAAGTACGGGTTAACGTTCAAGCCCGTGTGCAACTTGGGTAAATTCAACAACAACTCATCAATGGTAAACTTGAACCGATCCTCGATGCCCTCGATGTACACCAACAACAAGTCCCCAAGGTACTCCAAGACGTCGTCCAACGCGATCTTGCCATCGCTATGGTACCTGCTGACCAACTTTGATTTAAAGTTGTCCACGGCAATTTCCTTGGTGCGGTCCTGAGGGTCCGTGAAATAGGTAGGGTTCTCGTCCCGCACGGTCGTGGTGCTTCTGTTCCGTATATCGTGGTTCAATAACAAGGTGTTGCATAAGGCGATTAAAGGGCACGGCCCGTTCTTCTCCTGGAGTAAAATGGGGGTAGATAACAGATCATGGTGCGAGTCCAATCTCCAGGTTATCAATTTGAGCGGGAACTGCACTAATACTAATTCGTGTGGGGCGTTGGCGGTTGATGACGAACCACTTGGTTCGGGCTGCTGCGCGGTGTCTTCTGCCATGACGGGTGATACTTTCGTTGACGATGAACTCGACAAGAGAAGACTAGGGGGGGGACAATTTCAAAAGTATTTAATTAAACTCGACGGGGCAGAGTAAAAGAGGAACAAAAGATTTTTTTGTATTGGTAAAGGACCAAACAATGGAGGAAAAGCACAAAGCTCCGCTTATGGGCAAAAGTTATAACCGCTACTTGGTGACCAACTGACTCGCTCTCACACACAAAAAACGTCTTGGATTATCACAACGTCATGTCCCCACACATAAACCACGCACACACACACCACAGCCCGAGCTCCGTGAAAGCTTAAATGGTGGAAATGCCACAAAGAGTAGTAGCTGACAAATACATAAACGCTAAACTTCTATAAAACCAGTAATAATGAATA
Source organism: Candida pseudoviswanathii (assembly GCA_030565125.1). Lineage (NCBI taxonomy): Eukaryota > Fungi > Ascomycota > Pichiomycetes > Serinales > Debaryomycetaceae > Candida > Candida pseudoviswanathii. The sequence goes on along the minus strand of JAJMBE010000047.1, from coordinate 3,383 downwards.
ATATTAGATACACTCAGACACCAATCATAGAGAATGATTAGACAGCCCTCTTCACTATACACATAAAACACACACACACGCACAGAAATACTCTCAAAGCACAATCAGTTACGAACAAAGTAGATCAACCCCAAAATCAATGCACCGATACTGAAAATGACAACATTGAAATTGAACTCTTCTTGCTCAACGATTCTCTGTATAGATGCGTCCACCTTTTCTCTTGCAGCAATGGTTTTGGTATACTTGTTCTCTGGGACGGTAGTCATGTTTGGAGGTAACGCATCCTTGTTTGGGTACAACATTTCGCAGCATTGTTCGATTTGGCCACACTTGATGCCAATCTTCAAGTAGTTTGGATCCTTGACTGAAGATTTATGGTTGATGACTTGGATATAGTGTTTGAAGATCTGTACAACCCCAGGGAAGGTTCTGCTTTGTAAAATCAATTTACAAGTAGTCCCTTTTCTAATCTTCACCACACTGTGTAAGACTTTAGGGTTGTTGTAAACTTCTGCTAAGGTAGCGACGGCCATGACTTGCGGAATGGCACAGAATGAAAAACTTGATGGGTCTTTGACTAGAGACAAGTACTCGAGACAGTCGGTGACGTGACCCAATGCATCCAACACTAACTCATTGATGCAGCTCACACCATCAAACTCTTTGCTAGGGTCATTGTGGAAAGCTGGCAACTCATCAGTGTACTTGGCCCATATTTCCTTTGGCCAGAAACTTCTTCCGTCTTCCAAATCTTCATGGTAATCTCTGATGATGTTTGTCTTTTGCAAGAACAATCCCATCGACTCAGCTTTTTCGAAATTGTTTGCACTCAAGGACTGGTCCCCGAACTTGACCAAGACCAAAAACTCCGTCAAGCCTTCGCCAACCAAGCCAGCGACATAGTGACAGTACAAGTCATAGTCCTTAACACTCACCACGCCATTGACGTTGAAATCTTCATCCAATATGTAATCAGCCATACCATTACCCATCTTCTTGGTGATGTCCTTGATGATAGCTTGGTACTCTGGCTTGAATCTGTGGTACACACGCAAGATCTTGTCAAACTCCACCAAAACAGCCCTGTCTTTCTCATTAGGGCCATTTCCATCGAAAGTCCAGTCGTTGGTGTCCAATTTGCCGTCAAATGATCTCAACAAGGGGACCTTCACGGCTGGTTTGATAGTCATATCGTCCTCAATTGTGTCCAATGCTCTCAAGACAAGGTAGAAGATCATAATGGCATCGCGCAAGTCTGGGTGCAATTCTTTGATGACGGCAGCAAACGACCTAGAAGTCAAGTTCAACAACTCGTAACATCTGATCAAGTCGGTGTCATTTGGGTCTATTTTGTGAGGGTGTAATGGTTGTCGGAATCCTAATATCTTGACGGCTGCAACCAACTCGGTTGGGTGAGCTAATAACTGAAGCAACTTACCCATGTCTAAAAGCAATTGAGTCCTAGATGGAGGGGGCAAAGGGATGAAAGGAGGTTTTGGGATAGGCGGAAAGTCGGTTTTTTTTAGGCAGCCACGAAGGAAAGAAAGAAAGCTAATAAGTAAGAGGAAAATTTTTCCTACCTTGATCTGTACGAGACGAGAGTTTTTGGTGCCACGTCTGGGGCGGTGGACGCAGCTGTCGGTCAGATTGACGATGCACGCCACGAGTGATAGAAAATTGGGCGCGCGTCCACGGAATGTTTTTTGCTTTTGCTTTTACGAATGGAAGAAGAGAAAAAAACGTCGACGGTTTAAACGAGACACTGCAATTCTTATACGACGAAGCACATGACGAGAGGATACATACGCGTCGCAACTAAAATGGCAGACTCCAATATCAAAATGCAACCATCTATTTGTATTTTAAATAAATCATTCACTACTTAACCCCTACTCGTTATTCTCAATCTTCTCAAACCATTTTCTCGCAGCTTTGATGTTATCCAAGATTAGCAACTCCTCGTGCTGTTGCTGGATTAGGTTATCGACGTCTTTCTTGTCCTTCAACACAATCATGATAAACATGTTGTCAGTGATGATGTCAATATAGAAGTTGGTGCCATCGCTGCCTCTAATGATCAAGTTCTTAAAGTTAGTTCTTAACTTGGTTATGGATTGTTTGTAAGTTTTGATGATGTTGGAGATTTTTTCAAACCTCTTGGGGTCCAACTCTTCTTCTGCTTGTTGGTTCGCCTGCCCGTTTTCAATCTGTTTCTGCTGGTTCTGTATTGACGCTGTGGATGAGATTACCAAGAAGGTGGTCTTTTCAAACAATATAATCTCCTCTGCATCCAAGATGGAATTGAACTTGACCAAGTTGTTATTGAACAAGTTGATGTTGGGGATCAACGAGCACACAATCTGTGACCATGCTTTGTACAAACTCTCATCCCATATGGACGTAGGGAACCCAATCAACTTGAAATGATAAGGATTCGAGATCTTTTGCAATTTCTCCATCATAATCTGGAACAATTCCTGGCGCTTATCAATCTGAACCAAATCCATCTTATGCAACAACACGAAAACTTTTGCACCAGGCAGGTATTGCTGTAAATTAGTCAATGACTTTATAAAGATCTCAATGTCTTTGTTAATCAGTTTGCTCTCGACGTCAAACACATGGATCAACACCTGCACCATCTTGAATATGTGGTCTTTCTGTGAGGTGAAGTAGTTATCCATAAACACCGTCTGTCCTCCGCAATCCCACAAGTTCAATGTCATATTGCCTAGGAATCGTAAATGCAGCAACTCAACATCTATTGTCGCCCCTAATCTCCTCGTATCTAATGCTGAGTAATTGGAGAATATGATGGACCTCATCGAGGACTTTCCGGACCCGGAGCGGCCCATTAATAGTAACTTCTTTCTCGATGTAGCTGATGTTGACATGGCTGGATGGTGGTGGCAAAAAAATGAAGAAAGAAGATATCCCCCAATTGATTATCTGTTTATCTTAGACGAAGAGAAGAACAGTCCTTGTTTTATTTTTCTCCTTCTTCGCTGAAAGCTTAATGAGCGAGGGAGAAAAGGAAAAAAAAAAAAGAAATGCCATCACCAAGAATCGAACTTGGGTCTAGTCGGGCTTGTTGAGTGGATTGCTCCACAACGACTTATAATGACCACTATACTATGATGGCTTATTAGATGCGAGTGTTGTATATTGAGAATGGATCACGAAATCGGTACGCTAATTCATTATCACGAAATCGGTACGCTAATTCATTATCACGAAATCGGTAATAAATCGGCACGCCAAATCACTATCACGAAGTCGGAAACAAATCGGTATGTTAATTTACAACTATAAAAGGACGAGTTTCCCCCGTTTGATTTTTATAATTTATATAAGAGAGAAAAACGGAGGAAGGGAGACAC